>VWZX01004142.1:0-13581 GCA_013399015.1 Galbula dea | reverse complement strand
TGTCCTGTCTGCTCCTCCCTGAAGGTGCAGCCTTTACCCTGCACCCCCCAACATGAGACACGAGATTTAGCAGTGACCTTGCTTTGCATACCAATCCCTGGTAGTAAATCTATACATTAGGCCTTATCACTGCTAGAAGCTGGCAGTGTCTGTGAAAACATGCTGCTAGTTTCAGAAAGTGCAGTTTCTTAGAGGAGCTTCAACTAAAAAGTAAAATCACTGAACAGAATTAGTTCTGTTCTAGCCCAAACCTGGACACTATTTATCTTTATTTGTGCTCCAGCTGTTTTCTCCTCCTACTTTATCCTAGATTGTTAATAAATGATTGACATTTCTTAATTCCTGAATTCACTCTGAATTTCGTCAGGCAGAGAATGCTGTTGCAGAAGGTGCTTAGAGTGGCATTTTCAATGATGAAAGCAGCTCATATCTTTTGAAGTCCTTATCAAATTTGAGATAAATTTAGCAAAATGTATGTATATATGTAAAGTAATGCAATTCACTGAATGAAGAGTTTCTGTTTTTCAATAAAGGTGTACACAGTAGGTCCAGACTATGCTCATGCTGAAGCCCGGAAGTCTCCGGCTCTGGATGGCAAGGTAGAACGTGACAGCGAAGGAAAAGAAGTGAGGTATCCAGTCATCCTGAATGCAAGAGAGAAGCTAATTGCTTGGAAAGTATGCCTTGCCTTTAAAGTAAGATTATTACTGTTCTATCTGATGAAACATAAGGTGTTAATTAATAGATTATGGAATGAAGCTTCCATAGGTTTTTAGTGCACAGACTCAGCAGTGGTAATTGCTGCAATACTCCTCGGAAGGTGAAACATTAAACTTCCACATCACATCTTTTGTTGATCTAGAAAAATTCTTTTTTTATTGCCTTGAAAAGTTCTGTATGAGTTTATGTTGCATAAATGTCAGGAATTCACATGCTGCTATTGTGCCTTGCTAGTCCACGGCATATCTGTTCTGTGCATAGTATGTTCACACGTTTTGCTAATGACTTCTAATTTAGAAAAAATACTATTTCATTAGTTAAGTTTTTGTAGCTTTTGTTTACTAGCATTTATATTGGACCCAATTAAATCTTAGTTTGGTACTAATGTTAGTAGGTCCTTATTTAAAGTGTTTGATAGTTTCCATTTTTGTATAGTTCTAAGATTAATTTGCTCAAAATTTCATTCCATCTCTTATCTTATTAAAAGGCTGTTTTTCAGCCTGTCTCATTCACCTGCTGTGATGACATTCTGGAGCCTGTAGGGTGTGAATCTCTTATCACCTACCACATTGGGCTTCGAGATGTGAAAAAGTAATCTGCTGAAATGACATCTAGTATCTTGTACTAATAATGTCAATATTATAGCAGTGTGAAAACTGTCCTGTCAAATTTAAATTTGGACACAAATGTTTTCATTAATATTTTGTCATTTCTTCCCTGCCAGCCTTAAACTGTATAGGGAGGAACCACTGTTAGAATGAGGAATTTGTGGTCACGTGATTGCTTATGCTGTAAAGCGTGGAGTTGAAGCTTGTGTACATGTGAGCTTGACCTTTAACACTGATGCTGCTATGTAGGAAGGGTAAAATAAAGTTTGGGTTATAAAATTTAAGATTAGAAGATGTTTGCATGACATGAGTGAACCTAACATGGAACTGGCAAAAGGTACTAAATATAAAATCTGTCACATTTTTGTCATGCTTTCAGGTGACTACTATGTTAAAATATAAAGTTTATTTAGAATAAGTAATCCTAAGGATAGTGATCAATGACTTGAACTTTTATTCTTAAAAACAGCAAACAGTTTGTGGCTTTGATTTGCTGCGTGCTAATGGACAGTCCTATGTCTGCGATGTGAATGGTTTCAGTTTTGTGAAAAACTCGATGAAATACTATGATGATTGCGCTAAGATACTGGGGTAAGAGTTTACTGATTTATTTCAAGAGTTTTCCCTGTTCAGTCTGTTGTACGTGACTATTACTACGTTTCTTATACCTAAATTAATTGTTTCAAATTAAATATCACATAAACCATCATTCTTAAATATCACCATTAAATAAAATAATAATAATAAGTAATATAATGTTTAAAATAATGCTAAAGAAATATATAAATCCTGAATAAATTCCTTATTCCTAAAATCACCCAAAACATGTGAGTGTTGTGTGAACAGTTAAAGCTAACTGAATGAATATTTTGAAAACTGGATTAAGTTTTCAAAGGTAGTTTAGGTTCTTCTCAGGTAGAGTAGCACCACTGGACAGTTATGCTTGCTGCTGTTTATTATGTGCTGAAATTAATGTACATCGTCCTTGATCTGAAGGACATTTGTGGATTTGTGACTAATATTTGTGGATTTCATTTGGGTAAATCCAAACTGATTTAGTATCTAGGTGTCTTCTGTCATATCATCTTCTTTCTGCTACTGGCAGCAAAAAAAGGTATAACAAGGCATCACACAGAATTGGGTAGTGAACTCCAATGAAATGGTGCTCTCAAAGTAGGGCAATTCCATTTTGGCCACTCAACTGGCTTTACAGTAAGATTGCACTGGTGAGATCCAGCGTTACTTTCTGCATTATCAAATAGTCTGAGATCTTACTAAATGAAAGAAGAGCTAAGCTGAAATCCTAGAAAACAACTGTAGTTCTGATTTTTTAGGGTAATTTTTAAGTTAGAGTTCAGTTCTTAAACTCATTTTGATTTCTGTTTGTTGAAATTACTGTAGTTGTTGAATTCTCTGAAAAATGTCTCATCATTTTTCCCTTATGCTTTGTTCCTTAAGGTAATACTGCAGTGTTAAGTCACAGCAGATTTTTTCCAAGCAGTTAATTTTTGGCTTATGCTCCTTTAAGATGCACATTTTTTTTCGCTTTGTGTTACTTCTTGTTAGGTAGGTATTAATCTGAAGTCCAGAATATTTTAATGAAATACTTGGGAAACACATTATTAGCAAGATTGAACAATTTTCTCTAGGTGGATGTCGCGGGTAGAGGCTTGGGCTAGACGCTGACCCTGCAGAAAGGCACTCTTTCCTCCCCGCTCCTTTCCCCCCCATGGCAGAAAAGACAGGGGATGAGAGAAGCAGGAAAAAAAAAAGTTGCGGATTGGAAAATAAAACTAGAAGTACTTTAATAATAAATTTAAATGAAATATATAGAAATGTATGCAGAAACCAAACTACATCACCACCGAAGCTCCGGCAGACTCATGCAGCAAGCTCAGTCTCCCAGTACCCGATCGCCTGTCCGGTCCCAGCTCTGAGCCTGAACTGCATTTTGGCTCCTCTTGGCGCAGGGTCCTAATGCCCGCCCCTGGACCTTAGGAGTGTCTTCTCCAAATGCCTGATGCAGAGCATCTAGCAAGGGGATTGACCAGCAGTTATATACTGAATATGATGTATATGGTATGGAATACATTTAGAAAGTAAAATCATTGAACAGAAATAGTTCTCTTCTAACTCAAACCAGGACATTCCACCTCTTATTCCATATCGTTTTCATCATACCCATCATTAATTTACAATCCCCTTTATAAAGAAAAATTTGTTAAGTTCATGCAGTCCATGACTGCACATCTTCATCTCCACTTCTCATGGCAGTCTTCTCAGGGCAGGAAAGATGTTAGGAGATCAATCGGGGTTCGTGCCCACAAGTTGCAGGTTTACAGGCTCTCTCCATGGTGTTGTTGGACGCCACTTGACAAAGCAAGACTCCTGTGATCACTGCTGTGATATCCTAAAAGACACTTATGCAATACTNTTTCAAGGCCCAGGATAGTATTTTGGGCAGTGGCATGAGGCACAGAATATGTCTCCAGCCATCCGGTGGTTGCCTCCACCATTGTAAGCACATAGTGCTTACCTTGGCGGGTTTGTAATCAATCTGCCAGGCCTCCCCATACCTGTACTTCGACCATCATCCCGCATACCACAGAGGCTTTAACTGCTTAGCTTGTTTGATTGTGGCACACGCAATAGCGTCCATAGTTAAATCCACCCCTTGGTCACGAGCCCATTTGTACGTTGCAAGGGAGACCTTACCGCTCTCTTCAGCTACTTGAAAGGTCATTCTGGGGAGGCAGGTGTTGGCCTCTTCTCCCTTGTGACTAGTGACAAGACTAGAGGGAATGGGCTTAAGTTGTGCCAGGGTAGGTTTAGATTAGATATTAGGAAGAATTTCTTTACTGAAAGAGTGGTGAGATATTGGAATAGGCTGGCCAGGGAGGTGGTAGAATAACCATCCCTGGAGGTTTTTAAGAAGCGGATACATGTGGTTCTTCAAGGGATAAGAGTAGTGTAGGGCTATTGGTTGTACTAAATGATCTTGAGGGTCCTTTCCAACTGTAATGATTCTGTGATTCTGTGATCTCTTCCTTGATGTCCTGAAGTGTCATGGGCCCACTGAACTAAAAACAGTTCACCTTTACATTCCCAGTCCAAGTCGGTCTGGAACACTTTAGCAGCCTGATCTGCTCGTTGGTTATTTTTATGTTCCTCAATGTCATGACTTTTAGGTACATGACATACTTTTAGAGCTAGCTTCTCTAGCTGACCAGCAAAATCTTGTCACAGTGTGGCAGCCCAAATAGGTTTACCCTTTCGTTGCCAGTCATTGCTTTTCCATTGCTTTAGCCAGCTCCATAAGGCATTTGTTACCATCCATGAGCCGGTGTACAGATAAAGCATTGGCCAATTCTCTCGTTCAGCAATGTCCAAAGCCAACTGGATAGCGTTTACCTGTGCAAACTGACTCGATCCACCATCCCTCTCAGCTGCTTCTGGGACTTGTGTGGAACTCCACACAGAGGCTTTCCACTTGCGATTATTTCCTACAAGACGGCAAGATCCATCAGTGAACAGAGCATATTGCTTCTCATTGTCTGGCAACTGATTGTACGGTGGGGCTTCCTCAGCTCGAGCCACTACTTCTTCTGGTGGCATTCCAAAATCTTTGCCTTCTGGCCAGTCTGTAATGACTTCTACAATTCCTGGACGATTTGGGTTACCCACCCGAGCTCTCTGTGTGAACAATGCAACCCATTTACTCCATGTAGCGTCGGTGACATGATGAGTAGAAGGAACTTTACCCTTGAACATCCAGCCTAAGACTGGTAGCCGTGGTGCCAGGAGGAGCTGTGTTTCGGTACCAATTACTTCCGAAGCATCTCGGACTCCTTCATATGCTGCCAATATTTCCTTCTCAGTTGTAGTGTAATTGGCCTCAGAGCCCTTGTACGCTCCACTCCAGAATCCTAGGGGTCGACCTCGGGTCTCCCCTCGTGTTCTCTGCCAGAGCCTCCAAGTAGGGCCATTAGTCCCAGCTGCACTATAGAACACATTTTTAATGTCCTGTCCTATTCGGACTGGCTCAAGGGCTACTGCTTGTACAATCTCCCTTTTGATTTGTTCAAAGGCTTGCTTCTGTTCAGGGCCCCAGTTGAACTAGTTCTTCTTTTGGGTCACTTAATAGAGAGGCTTTACAAGTTGGCTGTACCCAGGAATATGCATTTTCCAGAAGCCGACAGTACCTAAGAAGACTTGTGTATCCTTCTTGTTATTCGGTGGGGACATAGCTGTTATTTTGTTGATGACCTCTGTTGGAATCTGGCGATGCCCATCTTGCCATTTAACTCCCAGAAACTGGATCTCCCATGCAGGTCCCTTGACCTTGCTTTTCTTGATGGCAAATCCAGCGTCTAGAAGAATTCCAGTTATTTTCTCCCCTTTTTCAAAAACTTCCTGTGCTGTGTTACCCCACACAATGATGTCATCAATGTACTGTAGGTGTTCTGGAGCTCCACCTTTCTCCAGTGCAGAATGGATCAGTCTGTGGCAGATGGTGGAACTGTGTTTCCACCCCTGGGGCAGTCGATTCCAGGTGTATTGGACACCTCCCCAGGTGAAAGCAAACTGCGGCCTGCATTCTGGTGCTATGGGAATAGAAAAGAATGCATTAGGAATATCAGTCATGGCATACCGTTTAGCTGCCTTCGACTCCAGGTCATAGTGCAGTTCTAGCATGTCTGGCATGGCAGCACTCATTTCTGCTGTAATTTCATTCTGGCCACGATAGTCCACAGTTAATCTCCATANATTTGTTCCCAGGTAAGCTTACTTCAGCCTCTAACACAGTTAGTTCTTGAGAAATAGTGACAGATTTTGTACCCTTATGATTCGATGGCAATAGGGTACATTGTGCACCAGTATCTACTAGGGCTTTATACTCCTGTGGTTCTAACATGCCAGGCCATTGAATCCACACATTCCAATAGATTCTGTTATCCCTATCCTCCACCGGGTGAAGGCAGGGCCCCTCTAATTCTGGGGGTAGTACCCAGCATTAGCAACTGGGTTTACTGGGCTTATAGGGTTTGCTGGACTCACATTATTTGCCAAGTTTACAGGGTTGGTCATATTCACAGGGTTCATGTGGACCATGTGGACTACATTCTCATTTCCTCTATTTACATTTGAGGACCATGAATTTTGAGTACAGCATTGATGATAATTGACTGGTGCAGCATTTCTCCATCCAAAATCTTGCCTCCCCTGGCTTTCACCTTGCAACTGACGCACTCGTGCTCGTAGTGCAGGAGTAGGCTTTCCATCCTATCTACTCATGTCCCCTCCGAACTCTTGAAGGAGAGACCACAGAGTACGTCATGGCACGTACTGTTGCCGTCTAACTGGTCTCACAGGAGCGTGTTTCCTCTCAATGGCTTCAACATGAGCCCACTCAGGAGAAGAGAATCTTCTCTCCCTCCTCTCTAGTTTATCAACCAGTTTTTCAACTAATTCATTAGTTCTTCGAATTATTTCCTGCAGGGCTGATACACGAGCTTGTAGGGGACCAGAAATGCTATCCTCATACTGCCGTACCCTGTTAGCCACTTCCATCACAGATGGTGTCTCACCATCTCTTCCCCAAATCATTGTTGACAATATGTGTGAATATGTCGATGGTGCACTTTGCACAAACTTGCGCATCATGGGTCGTGTACATGGTGCTGCATCAGGTCTCACTACTCACCCGTCACCATAAATTATCTCTTGCACAGCCAGTTCTCTAAGGTACTGGATACCTTTCTCCATGGTGCTCCATTTACTTGGGTGGCACTCAATGTCATCTCTGTAGGGGTATCGCTTCCTTACAGCTGACAAAAGTCGATTCCAGAGGCTGTGATTGTTGGCATTTCTCACAATGGCTTTATCTATGCCTCCATCTTTGGCCAGGGATCCAAGCTGTCTGGCCTCTCTGCCTTTGAGATCAATAGAATCAGCTCCACTATCCCAGCATTGGGCCAGCCAGGTAGTAAGTGATTCATGAACACAGCAGCCAAAGTCCTTCCTCACATTTCGCAACTCCTTCATAGATAAAGGTCTGGCCATAACTTCTCCATCTGACTGGCTTTCCCTGGAAGGACTTGCTTCCCTTAAGCCTCGCCTAGAGGTATTTGCCCTCTGTGAGTCTGCTTTAGTAGAGGGACCTTCTCCAGGTGAGCTTGGTGCAGAATAGCCTGCTCCATCATTGTCTGATGCAGCTGATAGCACTGGGCGATCTGTTTTTGTCAGGTGCCTTCTCCCAGTGACAGGAGAACTAGCTTCTGCATCTTTAGCGACAGAGGCTTCAGTTTTTTCTGCATGTGGGGCTTTACGTGTCTTCTCAGGAGCGACTTGCATTTCTATAGGCTGGGCAGGAATAACCACAGGGGCTGCCGGTGTTGTTGTGGAACCGGGAGAGGGAGGGGTGGATGGGGCCACCGTTTTTTCTCCATTTGCCGCCGTTGTCTCTTGGAGTGTACCACTCTCGACTGTAGGGGTGGCTGTTGCCGCCATGGAAGAGGGGGAGGACAAAGAAATTGCCCGAGCCATGCGTCTGCAGCGGTCCCCCGGGAGAACGAGCTTCATGCCTATGGACACAAAATTGGATGCAAATGATAATGTCAACAGTGAAGGCAGAGTGATATTTTTGGCGTAACTGTATATGGAATCCCCTACATTGAATGGAACTTCCAAATCGAGTTTATTCAAGCTATGGAGTAAAGTAAGGCAGCCCGAAGATAACCCAAAAGTAACGTCAAGAGCCAAATCCATGAGGTAACCCCCAAAATAGCGGAACACATCCCTCACCCACAGAAGTGTAATGTGAGCCCGGACCAAACCAAATAACACAATGGCAACTAGTGCACAGTGTCCACGACATACATATTTAAGATAAATGGCCAGGAGAAGCAAACGCCACCCAGGGAAGCTAAAGTGGGTAGAAAAGAGCAAAAAATACCACCCCTGGATTCTGTCAAGAATTGACTGTACCAGGAGGTGGAGCAATATTGCTCTCAACCACTCCATCATTGTGTAAGCAGTTTGTCTTATCTTCCAATCCTTGAAAACTCTCACAGAAAAAAAAGGTCTGATACTTTATTCCAATTACACAAACTGAAATTTAATTTGGGACAATTAATCAGAATTCTAATGTAGCCCCATGTTGGGCGCCAAAAGCTGTCAGCAGTAGAGGCTGGGCTAGCTGCTGATCCTGCAGACAGGCACTCTCTCCTCCCCCGTCCTTTCCCCCCCACGGCGGGAAAAGACAGGGGATGACAGAAGTGGAGGCAGTGTTAATTGTACGGTAGTTATGACCAGAGACTTAACCTACTTTTCCAGTTTTAGCACATTTTGAGAAATTGCCACCAAATGTACCAGTTAGAGTGATAAGAATAGCCCGCTGATGATCAGGGACTTTCAGTTAGGCAGTGGTCAAGTGTCTGAATGTTTAAATGAACAAGATTAAATCATATCCAAGGAACTGTTCTAGGAACTGGAGTTCAAAAGCTGAGGTTTCTTACAAATCCAGGGCCATTAGGCTAGTGTTGTCTCTGCAGCAGTTGTACTAGCTCCAAGTTGTTAAGTATTTTTTTATTGTACATTTAAAAAAAAAGACAATATGCATCTAGAGAGTAATGACTGCTTGTACTCTAAAACCATGTTGATAAAATGTACATGTTATCTATTTGGTTTCGAGTTGGTATGTGTTCTATAAGCTGTGCTTTAAACTTAAGTGGTTTTGTTGTTTTTATTTTTTCTTTCAACTCCTTTTTTAGAAATATCATAATGAGAGAACTTGCTCCCCAGTTTCAGATACCGTGGTCGATTCCTTTGGAAGCTGAAGACATCCCTATTGTACCAACCACCTCTGGAACAATGTAAGAAAATAGTAGCTACACTTGAATTGTACAAACTCCTAATAAACTTCTGTGTGAATTTTTTTTTCTCTTCACAAGGTGTGCCCACTTTGGCCTATGAACACTTGTTTTGTCTGATGAAAAGAAGGAAAGAATCACAGTTACTATGCCAGGAATCAGAGTTTCTGACCCTTAGTCAAGCTGAGTATAGAATAGAAAATTTTCAAGTGTAGTGTCATTTATGCATAGCTTCCTTCACTGCTAATCACTGTTCCAGCACCAGCCTAATGTGCTTCTAATAAGCATGCTCTCTCATTTAATGTACCTTAAAATAATTGTTTTAAAAACTATGATATTGTAGTTTTTAAACTAGATATAGATGGTCCGTAGTTAACCCAAGTCTTAAAATCAATATTTGTATTTTATACCTTCAATCGTTTTCAGTTAACCATATGTTCTTGCATACCTTACATCACTCTGTAGTTATGTCAGATAACTTCAGCTTTGTCAATTGTCTTGATTCGTGGAGGTTTTAATATTAAAGACCCTTACGTGTAGTGAAATACAACTCTTGAAATTTCAGGATGGAGCTTAGATGTGTTATAGCTGTAATACGCCATGGGGACCGAACACCAAAACAAAAAATGAAAATGGAAGTAAAACATCAGAAGTAAGTAGAATCTTGGGTGCTTTAGAGTAGAGCTCACTTCTTGGTGATTTACAAGCAATGAATTGAGCAGGAATTGCATGGTACAAGTTTGGGGTTTTTTTTGTTTTCTTTTAAATCTAACTGATGTTACAGCTAATTAACAAATATGCTCCCTTCTTGCTAACAGGACTGTCAAAGTACTTGTGCAGACTTCCTTCACCAGATGCTGTCCCTTGTGAACAGTCCTACTAGATCTTAATGAAAGTGCATTGGTCTGTGTAGAAGTCTTTGTTCAAAATAAAGCAGCAGAGAATACTTCTGCTTCACTATTTGACCATGAATTCTACCTTACCCTTTTTATCATAACTACTCCTGAGTGAGCTGTTACTTACTGCACCACCTTTCTGTCTTTCACTTTTGTAGATGTTTGATGACTCTGAATTTCTGGTAGATGCCATCTTTAAGTTAGCCTTCATAAAGTGCCTTACATAAATGACCTGGAATTGGGTGCAATTTCAGTAAAAAGTAATTATTTGTTTTGGGACCAGATTCTTGCATTCAGAGATATATGGTATAAAAGTGTAGGACTGTTCATATTTTTGGTCCCTGCTTCTGTTCTGAATCATTACTGAAGATTAAGAATTTATATAGCTGTATATTTGAATTTTATGTCGTTAGATATATTGAATATCATCCCTTTTTCATTTTTAACACTTAGCAAGTCAGTAAGAGAACATTTTTAGTGCTATTATTTCTCTAATGAGTTGAATACTTTATTGGGAAATGGGATCTGAATAAAAATTGTTTTGACCTCCGTAGTGTAGGTTTTAACATGCTTTTCATATATCGTAACAGTGCTAATTTCAAATTGCTTTTAAGTTTACAAGCCACTTGGTTAAAATGATATTTTAACTTACTAACTCTGGGTTTTTAATCAATATTCTTTCTCTTACAGGTTTTTTGACCTCTTTGAAAAATGTGATGGATATAAATCTGGAAAACTAAAACTAAAAAAACCAAAACAGTTGCAGGCAAGTTTGTCTTTATTTTCTGGCTGTGTGATTTTATAAGGAGAAAACTTTTGTTGAAGTAAATCCTATGTTTCCTTTCTTTAGGAAGTGCTCGATATAGCAAGGCAACTCCTTGTAGAACTTGGGCAAAACAATGATTCTGAAATTGAAGAAAGCAAAGCAAAACTTGAACAGCTGAAAACTGTGTTAGAAATGTAAGCGTCTCATTTTCATAGCAACGAACTTTTATCTGCTATTTTGATCTCTGACCAGTTACTGATGGATTGCAAGAGTTGTCAAATATGTAATGATAATTCAAGCACAAGGGTTATCAAGGAGATAGGATGTCATGTTTGACATTATGAAAAGCTGGACCATCTCTCTGGGGTTTCTCTTTGTCTTTTTAATCGAACTTCCTGCTTTATCTCATGTCTCAGTATACATTATACATAAAAAGTTGCTTTCTTTGATCTCAAAGTTTGTCTTCTTGCATGTTTTTAAAATGTATTCGAGTATAGGGTCTGCTTCTTGAAGTGTGTGACATAACAAAGTCAGATGGAGCCAGTAAGAACTTTCACTGTGTGTGCTGGTTGATATTTCTGTACTCTGTTCTGCACTTGTGAGTTAGTTTTGTTCTAAACACTACTTCAGTAAATGGTAGTCAAATACACAAATCAATGACCAGCATAGATTTATTGTATCCTGTTACAAGAGCATAGAAGGTTTGGAGAAAAGTATTTAAAATGTCTCTCTCCCTCTTCTCCTCTCACTTCCTTCTGTTTCTACTTCAGGTATGGGCATTTTTCAGGCATAAATCGCAAAGTTCAGTTAACATACCTTCCTCATGGTTGCCCAAAGACTTCCAGTGAAGAGGAAGGTATTGTATTATTTTTGCACCTAATTACTTATTTCATGTGTGTTTAAATAGTCATGGACTAGTAGTATAATTAGTCTTGATGTTAAGAAAAAGGAATATATTGTTTTGAATGAATGTTTGTATTGTTGGCAGGTGTTAGGAGTCTCTCACTCTGCTGAATCATACACCTAAAATTATGTAGTAAATTTGTATTCTAACACTGCTTTTTTTTGTAACAGAAACATAGGGTGAAAAGAAGCTTCAGTGGTTTGTTAAAATCCATGTTTTGGGGCAAGGATGAGAAAATCTCATACAACATATATTGCTATCTTTAAAGCTTTTCTGGCGCTTAACCTATGGTTATTGACTAAAATAACTGTAGGGTATCTAGCATCCAGGTTGTTTAAATTTTTCTGTCTCAATTTATTTTTGCTTCAGATTTCATGCTAAATATTTTTTACCTATGTTTTTTCTGTAATTTGACTGCTTCAGGTTTCTCTGTTTAAAGGCCTGTTTAGTTCTCCAGTTCAATATTTGCACACTGTTAGAATGCTGTAAAAGATGCATAATATTGAAGAAATCCTTTACTGAAACCCTGCGTAGTCCAAATATATTTGCTTGTTTGCAGAACAAAAAAAAATACTTGGAACATATTTCACTAGTAACCTCCTCTTTTTCTGTACAATTAGATAACAGAAGAAATGAGCCATCCCTGCTTCTGGTTCTAAAATGGGGAGGAGAATTGACCCCTGCAGGCAGAGTTCAAGCAGAGGAGCTTGGAAGGGCTTTCAGGTGTATGTATCCAGGTGGACAAGGTAAAAAAAAAAAAAAAAAGTATTGAATGGCATAAATCTTTAAGTGCAAAAAGAGAGTTTGAGCAAAATGTTTGTTTGGTAGGAGATTATGCTGGATTTCCTGGATGTGGTTTACTTAGATTACATAGCACTTACCGACATGATCTCAAAATCTACGCTTCTGATGAGGGACGAGTTCAGATGACCGCAGCAGCTTTTGCAAAGGTACAAAATTCTGATGTTCTCAAGTTTGGGGTTTTTTTTTTTGTTTTGAAGACTGGGAAAGATTTTTGTGAGAGTTCACTGTAAAATGAGACTGTGTTTTAAGAGAAATGTATTTTCAAAGAGTATTTAGCTCATTGTGAAAACGTATTCAATTACTGTGCCAAGCATTTGAAGTTATACTAATTCTAATAGTACACCCCTAGCAATACGCCTTACACATTTCCAGTAACAACATCCAAAAGCAAAGAGTCTAGAATGGTTTGGGCTGGAAGAGACCTTAAAGATCAACTAGTTCCAACCACCCTGCCTTGGGGAGGGACACCTTCCATTAGGTCTGGCTGCAGAAAGCCTTATCCAGCCTGGCCCTGAACACTTCCAGGGAGAGAACATCCACAACATCTCTGTGCAATCTGTTCCAGGGTCTCACTACGCCCTGTAAAAAATGTCATTCTTCCATCTTGTCTGAATATGCACTTTCTTGTTTTAAAACATTACCCCTTGTCCTACAGGGACAACAACAAGACCTACTAAAAAGTCTGCCCCCGTCTTTCTTTTTAAGCCCTCTTTAAGTGCAGGAAGGCTGTAATAAGGCTCCCCGAAGCCTTCTCTTCTCTAGGCTGAACAGTCCCAACTTTCCTTATAGGAGGGTGCTTTAGACCCCTGATCATCTCTGTGGCCCTCCTGTGGACCTCACAGAGCAGGTCCGTGTCTTTCTTATGCTTGGGGCCCCAGACCTGAACACAGTACTCAGGCAGGGTCTCATGAGAGCAGAGCAGAGGTGCATAGTCACCTCCCTCCACCTGCTAGCCACACTTCTTTTCTGTCGTGTGTTAGGGGCTGGGACAGCAACTAACACGGAAAATAGA
>VWZX01004138.1:1392-12538 GCA_013399015.1 Galbula dea | reverse complement strand
CATCATCAGTTCTCCTGTTTCTTTTCTGAGGGGGCCCACACCTTCCCTAGTCTTCCTATTTCCATTAATATATTTGTAGAAGTGTTTACTATTCCCCTTGATTTCTCTGGCTAGATTTAACTCCCACTGAGCTTTAGTATTCCTAACCAATTCCCTTGCTCTCCTGACAGCTTTCCTGTATGCCCCCCATTCTAGTTGACCCTTCTTCCACTACTTATAGAGATTCTTTTTACGAGACAGCGTGTCCAGGAGCATTTATCAAGCTTTATATTTGACAATTTGTCCAGGAGGATGTTGTGGGAGACAGTATCAAAAGCCTTATTGAAGTCCAAAAAAGTGACATCAGCTGGTTTCCCTTGGCCCACTATATAGGTAATCTTGTCATAAAAGGAAATCAAGTTTGTTAAGCATGACTTACTTTTCATAAATCCCTGCTGGCTATGACTAATGACAGCGCTGTCTGTCAGATACTTATCCATAGCTCCAGAATAATCTTCTCCATAATTTTGCCAGGCACAGAAGTGAGACTGACAAGCCTGTAGTTACCAGGGTCATTTCTGTTGCCCTTCTTGAAAACTGGAACAACGTTTTCCCTCTTCCAGTCAGTTGGAACCTCCCCAGACTCCCAAGAGCATTGAAAAATCATCAAGAGAGGACTCGCTGTGACATCTGCCAGCTCTTTAAGAACCCTTGGGTGGATCCCATCAGGCCCCATAGTCTTATAGGGGTCTAGTTGGAGGAGCAAGTCCCGCACTAGTTCAGGGCCCATTAGAGCATTAACTGGCTCCCTGTCATTGGTCATTGGTTGATGGCACTGGGTACTTGAGATCCTATCCTCTGTGTTAAAGACAGGGGCAAAGAAATCATTAAATGTGTCTGCTTTGTCAATGTCTCTACTTGTGAAGTGACCATCCCCATTTAGTAATGGGCCAATGTCATTCCTGGTCTTCCTCTTATTATTAACACATTTTTAAAAGTTCTTTTTACTGTCTCCAGTACTGTACTGTACCGGCCAGCTTCAACTCTAATTGGGCCTTAGCTGCTTGGAATTTCTTTTTACAGTGGCTAACAGCTTCTCTGTAGACCTCCCATGTTACCAGGCTCTGCTTCCACTGGTCATATACACATCTTTTTTGCCTAATCTCCAGAAGAAGCTCCTTACTCAGCCAAGCTGGACTTCTGCCTTGCCTGCTTGACTTCCGACATTTAGGGAACACCTGCTCCTGTGCTCTCAGGAGATGGTACTGGCCAGCTCTGATGGACCCCAACATCTTCAAAAGTTTTTTCCCAGCGGACCACACTCAAGAGTTCCCTGAGCTGCCCAAAGTCAGCTCTCCTCAGATCCAGAATAGAAGTTTTGCTGGCAGCTTCCCTCCTGTTTCCAGAGATTTTAAACTCAATTGCTTCATGGTCGCTGTGGTCAAGACGGCCACCTATGACCATGTCACTCACAAGACCCTCTGTTGACAAGTTACAAATCAAAGATGGCTCCTTTCCTTGTTGGTTCTCTTACTTGTACCAGAAAGCTATCATCTAGGTGTTTTAGAAATCTTCTGGACCTATTTGTGCCAGCAGCATGATATTCTCAGTTAACATCTGGCAAGTGGAAGTCCTCCATAGTGACAAGGGCAGATGACTTATGTAATGCATATAAGGTTATTCTCAGCCCAGCAAAGGTACAGCAGTTACACTAAATGGGAAAGCAGTCCTCAGAAACAACAGCAGGAAAAGAAACAGAAGAATGAAGAGAATCAAAAGAAGGAGGAACAGGAAGCTTCCTGCTTAATACTGAGTGTAATGTCAATGGTATGGAATAGACGTGTGAGCCAATTTAAGTCAGCTGCCCTGGTTGACTCCAAACTGCTAATGGCCTACAGACTGTGGCTGGCCTAGTATTTTGTCCCAGCAAAACCTGGGCTTCTACACTGCCTGCAAAAGTTCTCTGGAAGTCCTTTCAGCCACACTTTTATACAGCTGAAAAATCTCCAGTGAGTGAGGATTATGAACTGTTTGCAAACCAATATGTATTTCCAGATTTTAGGGATTCTTTTTTTTTTCTACATAAAATTTAAAAATACTACATGTTTCTGAAACAGAAAAGAGTTAAATAGTGCTAACCAAAATGAAATTTCAGAGTTCCAACTTCCGAAATCATCACTTTATCTATTAACTTTCTAAATAGTTGGGGTTTTTTTTTCTGAATGAAGACATTTCTGTGGAGATGTTAATTTTGAAAAAAAGACATCTTTAAAACAGAGTTAATTTTCAATCATCTCTATCCTCCAAACATGTACAGACTTGGAGCACTTCTTTAAACTGTATGGACATGCATACATCATAGCGCATGTGAATGCTTACTATCTATTAATATCTGGTTTGTGTTTTCTATTGCCCTTAAGAGCTTGAAGTCTAGAAGTACTGAATCAAGGGAAGTGATTTCTCACAGTACAGGGAAGAATGTTGGCTGGTGACTAGCCACATTTGCTCAATTTTTTTAGAAATGGAAGGATATTTTTCTAAGAATTCAGTATGTACTATATTTCTACAGCTCATCCCCAATGGTCAGCTAGCCTTCTGCAGACTTCAGTTCAAATTTCAGCCAATTACTATGCTAAAAGACTATCTCCTTGCTTGATCAGAACATAGATCTGTAGAGGATCAAGCGGTGAATTGCGCTATTGTCTAATGGGTCCGTTAGCCAGTTAAGTCAGTTTTCAGCAGAGTCTCCATATGCCCTTTACCCCTGCCATTTACAAGAAGGGAAACTAGTACTAAAGGATAACTCTAAATATCAGCCTGTGGGCCATCATAATCCTCCAAAGCATCTACCTATTAAATGAAACAAAACTGGGAGGTTTTGGTTAAAGATGAAGATGCTTAGTAGCAGGCCAAGGTCTTAGGACTTCAGCTGCAGAAGTGTGGGGGAGACATCTGCTGGGTGTCTCCAAAGTCAATTCTCAGAAGAGGCAGCTGCAACCAGTGCGAAACAGCTGACATTTTCAGCTGCACAAGACGACCATCACACCTGGACAGCATCATACGGATCCAGCTTTACAAGGCAGGCCAGTGGGTAGAGCCCTAGGTCATGGGAGAGGGTAAGCCATCCACAAGCTGAGCTCCCTGCTGCCTGTAGCTGGCACCTGAGTGGGTGAATTTACAACCAGTCATAGTGCCCTAACCTTTTGGTACAGCCATTTCAAGTACGTTTGTTGCCCTCTGAGCTTCGTGCTGTGGAAGCACTCTCGAAAATCCCAGAACGCTGCCAGGGCACCGAACAGGGAAATGTGGCCTTCGTGCTGGACAGGCGAAGCGGCCAGGCCCAGGAGCCCAAGGCTGCAGCCGGGACGTGCTTCACCTCACATTCGGTGTCGGAATGCAGACAGAAGCTTTACATCTGTAGATACTGAACTTAAATTATCGGCGGGAAGGCTAAACTGCTGTCTCCCTTCGCTCCCTCACGCCCCCGCCCCGGCCCCGCCAGCAGGCCTGCAGGTGGCGCCCCGCTGCTGCTGTGCAGCCAGAGCGCACTCCGCTGTGGGGCCGCGGTGGCGGAGCCTGGGGCACAGAGGTGTGGGTGTAGCGGGTCTCTGTTAGGAGGTCGTCTTCCTTGGCAAGCGCGGCAAGAAGAGCCTGCGGCGGGCTTGCCTCACGGGAAAGGCAAGAATTGCTCCCTGGTACCGAGGGTGGCGCGGAGCGCGCGTGATGCTGCCGGCTAGTGCAGGGCGCCGAGCCGGGGAATGGCCTATGCCTGGCGGGGCCGGAAGGAGCGCACACCCTGCACCGGCAGGCAGAAAAACTCCTGTGCTCCTCAGTGCAGGGCGTTTGGTACTAGCAGCTTTTACTAGAGGAAGTTTTCTAAGCGATGCAGAACTATTACGAAGGAGAAGAGGCTATGATTCAGGAACTCTGAAGTGCTTGAGTAATTATATATATATTTAAAAAAAAGGGATTTAACTTTCTTTAATAAGGAGCCATTCATTTGTAAACCTTATTAATTCATCCTTGGTCTAGTAAAACTTTGTTTTGCTATAAAGCAATCCCTGTTGTATTTTTGGAACTACTTATTCTGATACAATGCCAGAATAAACAAGCTGTTATCAAAGATAGTTCTGTTTCTGGGGTTCATAGTCGGAAGACATCGTGTTAAGGGACACTATACACAAGCAGAAAAGCAGCGAAAGTTGTGGGGAGGCTTTGGCAGCTGTGCAGCGGTTTCTGTAAACTTGATGCCATGGTATGATGATTATTTTTATACGCTTATTTACCACTTTAGTTTCTTCAAGGGTAGGGTTTGGGAAATATAATTTAATTCTTATTTTTCAGAGTGTTTAAATTATCAAAAGCATTGTGATACAAAGAGCTTAATATGCTGCAATTGCATGACACCACAGTGACTTAGCTGCCTTTATTTTGTCCACAGAGGAGAGGAATACCATATCACACATCTGACTTATGCTGCATCACAACATAAAAGAGAATTAGCTCTTAGTGTACCACAGAAACATCTAACACAAGCAGTTTATATCGGAACTACAACTGCTGTTAAAGAACTAAGTCCTTGGATAATTCTGTGACTGTTCTATGGGTCATTTCTGCTACAATTGGAATACAACGTGGAAGTCCATGAAGTGTTTGGCTATATGGATGTGTGCATTGTTGAACTAGGAAGTAACAATAGTGCATGACGTCATTCCTCATCTCTAAGACCTTTTTGGTAATCCACTACTGCAATTGCTGTGGGAGCTATGGTTAACTCAAAGGCAACAGTGCATAAGGTCAACAGATACATGGCTGATGGGCGAAAAAATTTATATGGAAGTCTGTAAACTAGGAAGTAGAAAAAAAGTATCTGGTGTATCCAAGACAGAAAAAAGCTTCTTTTAGAAAGACCGGTGAGGAGTTTATTTCAAAAATATGTTAAACAACTTCAATTTTCTATGAAGTGAGAGAGTGCTAGAAATCAGTTGTTTGTCAGTAAGGATTTTAATTCTTTCTTACACCAGTGAATACTGATTCCAGCTTTCTAACTTACTAACTTCTGGATGCTATAAAACATGTGCCTTAGCAGGATGCAAGCACATGGTGAACACATCTGTTCAGAAGTGTAGAGGCTACTGTGTAAAAAAGGAATATACACTCTAGCATTAGGCATTACTGCAGAAAATGTTTGACTCCACTACTCTGTTTCAATGCTTAAAATATATTTTTAAACTAGATATAGGTTGTTAAACCCAGAGGTCATTAAATAATGTGGGAATCTGATTAAGGCTCATTCTTGCAGTTGCAGACCACATTAGCTACTAGCAGGTAGTTTGTGTAGCTGGCAAATTTTATCTGGTTTCTGCTGCAGGCTGGTGTGCTAGCTTCATTTGGAAATAACACCAGAAGGTACTGAAGATGCTGTGTTACAACAAAAATAAGGACTCTGAGGAGACTGCTGCCTGCTTGTTTGTCTTTGGCTTCTCTCAGAGCAGTGGAGTCCTGGATCCCAAGCTAAGCTTCTTTTCCCACTATCAGCACATGTTTCTGTTTGAGTGCACTGTCCAATGTTGTTGAAATCTTCTGGCCTGTTTGTCTTTACATTCCCTTTTGTTGTCCCTGTAACTCCCCTGTCATCATCTTACCTGCAGAACTGTGCCACCTATCTTACCACTTGGACTAAGAATAGAAACAGATCACCTTAAAAGAATCCAATTCAAAGCCACCTCTTTCTTTTATAAACCTATACAGATTTTCTGCAGTTTAGTTCTCGGGTGTAGCTCTGAAATTGTCTATCTGCCATCACTTTTTATTTCCTTCTTTTTTGAACCTGCTTACTTTATTTTGTCCTTTGCAGAATGTGCAAGCTGTTAATGTCAGTGTTTTCTCCCCTGCATTTCTTGCCGTCTATATCTTGCTAACTTTCCCTCTTCTTTCAATTTGCATTGCATGTCATATCACAGTATCACAGTATGTTAGGAGTTGGAAGGGACCTCGAAAGATCATTTAGTCCAACCCTTCTGCCACAGCAGGATTCCCTAAGACTAGGTCACAACAAATCTTCCCTGACCGGGAATTGAACCCAGATCCCAGCGGTGAGAGCACTGAATCCTAACCACTAGAGCACCCCTTCTTTTCCCTGTCAGTGCTACTAATTCCTCTTACTTCCTCAATTCTGGCAGAGTAAATAATTGACTACATTAAAATTTTTTATAATTTCTGCTATATATACCTTATATTGACTTTGATTAGTATATTCAGTGTGGAGTGTTTTCTCCTTATAGATGATAAACAGAGCGACAAAGTGTGTTAATCACAAGCAGGCAGGGCTTTGTGGCTAACGAACAGTTTATCAAAGTGGCTGACAGATGGCTCTGCACTGTACTCTGTTTATTTTATAGTTATCAAAGCTCTTCCATACCATCCTCAACTTCCAGAAGCTGACTGGTCTTATTACTAGGAGCATGGGTCAGGTGACAGCTGTGGCTCCCAGCACTGACACCATTCCAAAGGTCACACTTTGCAGTCAGTGAATTCCTGCAGTCAGTAAAGGACAATGGGTAAGAGCTAAGAATCATAGAATGGCTCAGGTTGGAAGGGACCTTAAATATTATCTAGTTCCAACCCCCCTGCCATGGGAAGGGATGGCACATGCACTAGACCACGTCATCCAGGGCCACATCCACCCTGGCCTTAAACACTGTCAGGGACGGGGCCTCCACAACCTCTCTGGGCAACCTGTTCCAGTGCCTCACCACCCTTTGGTGAGTGGGTTGAGAAGAACCCCCTTCTAATCTCCAGCCTAAATTTCCCCTCCTTCAGCTTGTAGCCATTCCCCCATGTCCTGTTGCAATCAGACCAGGAGAAAAGTCTCTCCCCTTCTGCCTTATAATCCCCTTTCAGGTACTGAAAGGCCACTATAAGGTCCTCTCTAAGCCTTCTCCTCTCCAGGCTGAACAACTCCAGTTCCTTCAGCCTGTCCTCGTAGGGGACGTGCTCCAGTCCTTTGATGATTTTTGTGGCCCTCCTCTGGACCCGCTCCAAGAGGTCGACATCTTTTTTATGCTGAGGAGCCCAGAACTGTACACAGTACTCCAGGTGGGGCCTCACGAGGGCAGAATAGAGAGGCAGAATCACCTCCTTAGACCTGCTGGTCATGCCTCTCCTGATGCATCTCAGGACACAGTTAGCCTTCTGAGCTGTGAGTACACATTGCCAGCTCATGTCCAGCTTTTCGTCTATCATGACTATCATGAAGAGATAAAAAGGCCTCAGAGTGCTGTCCTAAGAGCTCAACAGTTAATTCCTAATTTCCTCATGGGTGTTTAATCTCCAATTCTTCTATTGACTAAATACCCCAGCTGGCACTGTGTCTGCTCAGCATAACAGCAAGTTTTTGCCCAGAGATCCTTCGAGGGTAAGTTATCTTCTGAATCTTTCAGTAAGGAACAAAATTATTAGGAAACTGCTGGAGAGAGTCCAGTACAGAGCCACCAAGTTGATGAAGGGGCTGGAACATCTTCCTTATGAGGAAAGGCTGAGGGAGCTGTGTCTCTTTAGCTTGGAGAAGAGGAGGCTAAGGGGTGACCTCATCTATGCTTTTAAATATGTGAAGGGTGTGAGTCGGGAGGATGGGGTCAGGCTCTTCTCAGTGTAGGAACTGTGCACCATTAGAAAGTTTGCAGATGACACTAAGCTGGGTGGGAGTGTCGATCTGCTTGAGGGTAGGCAGGCTCTGCAGAGGGACCTAGATAGGCTGTATCGATGGGCAGAGGCCAATGGGATGAGTTTTAATAAGGCTAAATGTAGAGTCCTGCATTNCTTAAAGGAGGTTGTAGGGAGGTGAGTGTTGGCCTCTTCTCCCTTGTGACTAGCAATAGGACTAGAGGGAATGGGTTCAAGTTGTGCCAGGGCAGGTTTACATTAGATATTAGGAAAAATTTCTTCACCAAAAGAGTGGTGAAGTATTGGACTAAGCTGCCTAGGGAGGTGGTGGAGTCACCATCCCTGGAGGTTTTTAGGAAGCAGATAGATGTGTTTCTTCAGGGGATGATTTATGGATAAGAGTAGTGTAGGTCTATCGGTTGGACTAGATGATCTTGAGGGTCCTTTCCAACCGTAATGATTCTGTGATTCTGTGATATGTGCATACAGAGAGTCATAGACATGCATGTATACATGGGTCTGTGATGCCCATTCATACTCAAACATTTTACATGTTCTGTCAAGAGTCTGTCAACAGTAATGTGGCATAAGACTTCTGAGTCTTTATTCAGGTAGTTGCCTAATCAAATTTACTTCTAGTTTACAGAAAAATAACTTTAGAAATAATCTTGTAAGCTTTTTAGAACCTGAATAATTTTACAAGCATACTTTAGAACATGACTATGAAAAACTTGAAGTCCAGTGAAGGACTGAATGATAAATGTACTGCATCTTGAAGACGGAAGAGCTGTGAACTTTTCAAATGCTTTGGCAGCAAACTGATTAGTAAGAAATAATAAAGGACTTAAATATGTCATCCAACATGAAGCAGTTGCTCTGTTGGTGCACTTTTAAAAATATGACACTGAGTCTGTGCTAAATTGGTCTATGGGATTTCAAGAACAGAACACTGGAGGTGAATATGACCTTGCATATCGAAAGCTTTTACCTTAAACTCACAGTCTAGAGAATCTTACTGGCAATTCTAATACTCAGAATTGTTCATCACTGTTTCTAATGGTTACCTGAGGTTACGTAAGAGAAAATCTGTAGGAAATAAAAAACTTTTTTTGATAGGTGGAAAGATGTCACTCATTAGTTGTTACGTTATTTTTTTTAAAAATCTAGAAAAAGTCAGTTCATGAGTGCTCTGTAAGTATGTTAAATTTGTACAAATTAACCTTTTCTTCTGACATGTCAAGTGCTTGATTCTGCATGAGAAAAACACCACTGCAAAAGCCTCAGAGGCAAGAACTTCTTCTTGGGAGTTACCACTGCACAGTTGGCCTGTTCTTGTTTATCCACAGATATATGAGACTGGGTTGGAGGCCTGAAACAGGAGACTGGGTTAAACAGACAGGATACTTGGTCTGATTCATTATGACTGCTCTCATTTTATGTTCTCTTGGTGCATTTGAACCCACCTTAGACCAGACAGCGCATAGCTCTTCAGGGAGACAGCTGCAATTGATTACTCCATTTCACCTCAATCTGCAGACAGCCAGACTTGCTGAAGATAGTTTTAACTTAAATCACTGCAAGAAAATGGAATAATAGACCTCCATCTCTCACTGCACTGACACACCTCCATAGTCTTTCTCAAAACTGCATGTATGGTTTCATCTTGTAAAGGTTGTGTCCTTTTCACAAGCTCAGACAAGCTAGAGCTATAGTTGAGAAAGCTTTCTACTGGTGATTTCTTTTGAATCTCATTCAGAAGACTGGTCCTAAAACATCAAAAGGTCCAGATGTATATATGCCACTAGCTGCTGAAACTGTTCCAAAATATACTTCTATTTTCTTACTCCATACTTGTAGATGTTTGCACAGCAGTCCAAGCAAGGAGGGCACAGCCTTTTCACAGCTCCAGAGGCAAGCTCCATTAGTTGTCATTGCTCACCTGGAAGAAATTTAGCCATGGTTCTCACTCAGTAGAAAGCCAACCCCAGGAAGAAAGTGCAACACGGACAGAGCTCCCACTTCTGGAGGAGAAGCTTTATGAGGAGTGGCTGAGGCCACCTGGTTTGTTTGGCCTGTAGAAGAGGAGGCTGTGGGAAGACCTCATTGCTGTCTTCAAAATCCTTATGGGAGAAGTAGAGGGGCAGGCAGTGACCTCTTCAGTCTCATGAACAGCGGCAGGACTAGAGGAAATGTTATGAAGTTGTGTCAGAGGAAGTTCAGGTTAAATATCAGAAAAAGGTTTTTCACTCAGAGAGTGGTCAGGCTCTGGAACAGCATCCCCAGCGAAGTGGTCACAGCACCAAGCCTCACAGAGTTCAAGAAGTGTTTGGACGATTCTCTCAAGCATATGGTGTATTTTTTAGGGTGTCCTGTGCATGACTAGGAGTTGGACTAGGTGATCCTCGTGCGTCTCTTCCAGCTCAGAATAGTCTGTAATTCTGTGTAAACATGCTGCTGATTGGGTTTCTGGCTGCAGAGAGTGCCAGAGCCTTCTGCTGGCATGAGAGGGCAGCAGAGATAACACCTGTATGAGATGTGACCAGGTGTAGGATCTGCTCAGCATGGTGACAGCTGAAAGAAGTGGATACGTTAAAAACTATCAGGGAGTGTGAGAGGGAGATAGACTGGTGGAGCCATCCCTGAGACAAACACCACTGACATACCGTTAAAAGTGGAAAATGCCCTACTATCTTGTCAGCAGGCAGACAGGAATGACCTAGGAAAATGGGAGGGAATGGAAACAGGTCCCTGCTCATGATGACAGGTGAATCCCTCCCCAGCCTGCCTTACCTTTCCAGGTCTCATTACACAACAGATTTGAGGCCCTGGAATTTGAGGACCAAGAAAATGATGAAGTGGATGAAGGTCCATTCAGGTTGGAGGGGTTGCCTAGGGAGAGACAGTCAAGTGTGTGTTATCACTGCTGCCTCTGCTGCGACAAAAACAAGGGTGATTGCCACTGGAGACTCCAGTCTGAAAGGAACAGAGGGCCTGATATGCCAACTGGACCTAACACATAGGGAAGTCTGCTGCCCCACTGGGGCACAAATAGGAGACATCACTAGGAAACTCTCTAGCCTAGTGCAGCCCTCTGATTATTATCCGTTGATGGTTTTTCATGTGGGCAGCTCTCCATTGCTGGCAAAATCATGGCAAGAATACTCCTGAACAGATTAATACCTGCTATAGCAGAAGGAATTTTACCTGAAAGTCAGTGCAGTTTCAGAGCCAACAGTAGCACCACAGACATGGTATTTGTTCTCAGACAACTGCAAGAGAAATGTAGGGAACATAATAAAGGTCTTTATGTAACCTTTGTTGACCTCATCAAGGCTTTCGATACTGTGAGCAGAAAAGGCCTGTGGCAGATTTTGGAGCACTTAGGTTGTCCCCCCAAATTCCTTAAAATGATCATCTCACTCCACGAGGATCAGCACGGCCAAGTCAGATGCACGGCAATGCACTTTCTGAGCCCTTTCTGATAACTAACGGTGTGAAACAA
>VWZX01004137.1:9119-48692 GCA_013399015.1 Galbula dea | reverse complement strand
CCCTTCCAACCTGAGCCATTCTATGATTCTATGACCACACATGGATTACTAACTCCTCCTCTTTATTCCCCATGCTGCGTGCATTGGTATATAGACATTTCAGGGAGCGAGCTGAACATGCCAATTTTACCCTGGGGGTGTGGGAGGCCTTCTGGTCTGTACTAGTTCTAGCACTAGAACATTGCCCCACTGGTGCAGAGCTGGCAACAACCCCATCCCCTTTGAAACTAGTTTAAAGCCCGATGGATGAGCTCTGCTAGTTCTCGTTCTAGAATCCTTTTTCCCCTGGAAGATAAGCCTTTCCCACCTCTTATCATGTGGTCTGGTATCCTTTAATACCAGCCATTATCAAATAACTCAAAGCCCTAATTCGAAACCCTTTTCAGATGACTGGGCCATGATGGGCAGTTCTCCTTACCCACTGCAGAGTCAGGAAGATGAAGTACGGGAGGACTCATCTCATGATGACCATGTTATGAATAATAGCCTGAAAAGTGAAAGAAGCCACAAAATATATAGGGCTGGGTTTCCTTATTTTATCATGTAGAGGACAATGTCACGTCTTATCTCAAGAAAAGGAATATTTAGGCATCTCAAGAGAAATAAAACAACTGAAATCAAACTATTAGGAGCTCAAATTCAAATGTTCTGAATGAGACAAGCATTAGTTTTGGAAGCACACCGTCTCTGGTACAGAAAAAAGAGGTACACTGATTTGGCTCCACAATGACTTACTGGTGCAAAGCTGCTATCTCTATTTTGAAAATCTAGTCGTGAATTTTGTGTCTGCTGTATGTGTATAGTTTACAGACAATGCTAGGATTATGGCTGGAGTACCTTAACATCCAAGAGAGATAAGGTTGCAAAGTAAAACTCTCAGGAGTCCTGGGTTTTTGAAGCAGTTGATGGAGGAAAATGCTCCATCTTGCTGCTTCTTTGTTTATCTGTGCTCCAAATAACTTCATATTCCTAGCTTTTGTGTTATTTTTTTTTTGTTTGGTTGTTTTGTTTGGTTTCTTTTTTAATTTAGGAAAAAAGATTACGTGCTGTGCATATGTTTTCTTGATGTAAAATGTCATACTGCTCTCTCATTTTCAGTTTAATTGTGTAAGTTTATAAAAGAGCACATTCTTCTGACATAATGAAACTAATACCTGTATGTATTATGTACTAAAATGTCCTCACAAAAAATGAAAAGAACAAACCTAACCCCAAAAAACTCCAAGCAAACCAAAACAAAACCAGAAGAAAATAAAAAAATATTAATACCGAATACCACTAGCTGCAATTCTAAGGAATTTGTGGGTAAAAAACCCCAAATGATTCTACCTCAGCATATCTCTGCCTTCTTCCTGAGTAGAACAGGTGGACTGAAAGACAACATTTTTTAGATGTGATTCTTCTACCCTGCTTGTAATGTTAAAGATTTCATTCTATGTCATTCTGGATTTGGCCAAGTTGCATTGCTTAAGAGAAACTTACAATTTTTCATTCTATGTTGTAAGATTTGTACATATCTTAAGTTGGAAGAAAAGCTGTTCACGGTTTTCACTTGTGCCTAAAGAGGAAAAGCTGTACATAATCTCCAGTTTTTCTTTATCTGGGTGCCTTACTCTATTTTTCATTTGGTTAGTTGATGGATAATTAGTTCTCCGAGACCACAGATTTTTCAGAGCCAAACATCAAGCAACTTCACACAGAATTTTCACTTAAGTATTTAAACTCTTATTAAACTTCACAGGTTTGCCAGAGTAAGGTCACCACCAACAGGAGTGTATCTATAAACAGTTAAAATTATTTATATCCATTATAAGTTAAAATTATTTATATCCATAATTTTTATATGAAAGGCAAATGTTGATTTGTTTGCTGTACCTGGGAATACAGCCAACCAACAACGGGCATTTTTTTCAGTCTGGTTTGATTTACTCACCAGGCAGTATAACAAAGAGTTTCTTGTTAATAATGAGTGAGACCCAAGGCCTGTATCTGTTTTGACCTGTGGAAGATTTCTAGGGCTCCTTCTTCCTCTAAGTTTTCCAGAGAGACAACTTGTTCATAACGGTAAGGATCATTTATTGTGCTAGGTGCAAAGCTAATTGTCAGTGCAGGATTGGAGTTTCTTATGTTAAATAGTCTGTTCCTGGGCAAGCAATCTTGGCATGTATTCAACTTTCTGGAAACAATGTTTTGGCTCCTGGCAGTAGGCTGATTTTAAACTAAATAAGATGGACAGGCAAAGCTTCATCTCACTTAATGCCCTTTCCTTGCCTGGGTTATCCAGAGATTTAAAGGTCCTGATATGAAATTTGAGCTGGGGAAACATCAATGCCATGTGGCTAAACAGAAGTTTTTACTTGAATAATAACATTATAACAAAGAAAGGAAGAAAAGAGAAAACTAGTTGAAACTTTCATTTTAATCAGATGGAGAAAACCTATCTACCTGTATTTCAGGAAACACACACCACTTCAAAGGAGAAAGCACAATAAAAGAATTTTCCTGAGAGCTTGATATAAAGCTTTGAGAAATGTGGGCTGAGTCACAAGGAGAATTAGGCTGCCCAGGGAAGTGGTGGAGACACCATCCCTGGAGGTTTTTAAGAAGAGGATAGATGTGTTTCTTCAGGGGATGATTTAGGGGTAAGAGTAGTGTAGGGCTATCAGTTGGACTAGATGATCTTGAGGGTCCTTTCCAACTGTAATGATTCTGTGATTCTGTGCTATTCTATGAAAATATCCTTAGGAATAAGTAGTCGAATTCAGGTCTTGCTTCAGTTTTATACAGTCTGATCATCTCTTATGTGAGATGCAGACTGAAGTGCAAGCCAGTGATGTGAGTGTGGTTCCTTTACAGCCCCAAAGATAAATACCAAATGCCCTTTGCTATCAGACTTCATTATTTCTTGCCTTGATCTCTGACTTTCCACAGAGTTGAAGGTTCCCCTTCATTTCTGCACTGTATCTGATATAACAGAATAGACCATTGAGATAATTTTTTCCTTCACTTAACAACCAAGAGATTGTTATCCAGTCACTCTATCTCTAAGTATTTGATGCAGTCTATTGCTAAATAAATTCCTTAAATAAGAATACTGGTTTAATTGATCACACCACACACTGAAAATAATAATAATGTATCTCAGCCAGTGGTAACTTCAGTCCTACAAAAGACAAAATTATTCTGGAAAAGAGTGCTAGGTTTCTGTAGGTTAATGAAAACTGGTCTGAGACGGAACTGCACAGTTTTAAAATGCAAAAAGCTACTGCTAGGCTGTTGAAAAAAAATGGCCTGAAACTCACAGTAGAATCTGGGGGGTATGTGTGGGTAGTGTGTTGTCTCTCTTTTAATCTTTTGCAGTTTGCATTTTTCAAATAATAACATCAACACTGATTGCTGATAAAAGGCTGGTGTCTTTTGCTGTAGGTGTGCTTCTGTTACATTGGACTTTGGCTGAAGTGCACCACATAAGGATCTGACTTTAAATCCTAGAACTTTTCTCTGACATTGAAGACAAGGATCCTTTATTCCTGTCATATGCTTTTGTGCAATTCATCCTGCCACACCAGGAAGGATCTTTCCTTTCAATAGTTGTCAGTACTTTCTGAAAGCTTGCCTCTTACTCTTTTATAAGTTGCAGGGGAAAGGAAACAAAGAAAGACACAAACAAGAAAGTAAGCATATTTACCAGCCACATGTTAATGTTCACCCAAAGTTCCATATATTTACCCTACACTTAATGAGTGCCTGCCAGAGCACTTCTGGGTTGCTAATACATGTTTAAAAAGGTCAGAATTATGCATAAACCATCCCATTTTATATTTCACAGCACAATCACATAATGTTTCCCATTTCTTTTCTAGGAAAGCTGACTGAACATGGCAGAGTTGGTGATAGAAAAGTTATGACTTTGAAGATTTAGGTTCCTGTTTCACTGGGACACAATGTACTCTTGAGAGTTTATGCTCATGTGCCCTACCTGAGTAGCTCCAGGCAGGGACAGATCATTCCTGAGCCAGTATAGGGAACAAAAGCAACCTAAAATGGATCTCACTTGTTACCTAGTTTGTACTTATTCAGCTGTTCGATAGTATATCTACCACAACGTACTTAAACAGCTTGGCTATTGGACTTGGAAGGATCATAGTTTGTAGATATATCATCTAATAAAAAGATGTTAGAGATCACAATGTTCATTGTGCAAGTGCCTGATAAGATGAATATTTAGCTGAGACATTTTTTTCCATCACGAACAATGAAGCTCATAGAAAGCCATTTTTACAGGTACCTGATTAAGACATTAATCATTCTTGCTTCAACGCTACAAAGAAGTTATTATCCACAAAGTTAGATAGTTTTATTCAGATTGAAAGTTCCAGAAAAGACATCTATAACATGAAATATTTTATGAGATATCTCTGAGTTGCTTTTATGAAATTTTTTAAATGCTTTTGCTCCAAGTGTTCATCTGCCTCTTGTTTAAGTAGGATTAAAAAGCTAAAAGTAGATTTAAGTGGTTCTAACCTGGGCCCCTGAAGTTCGCAGTCCTTCAAGGCTTCTGCATCACATGTCCAGACAATGTATTTGCATATGTAGGATAGTGTATAGCTGTATAGTCAGACACTGTAGTTTTTAAGGGCGTGAAAGATTTTTTTTTCAAAAACCCCTGCTTGTACTCCTGACAGTCACAGTTATTCATCCATGACCACAAGGCCATCCTCTCACTCTCAAGTTGCCAGGACTTGCTGGCAGTCTCACAAGCAAAGTTCTGCTTATATTCTAAAAGAGTAAATGAATATAATTAAATAAAATTCTAAGCAAAATTTCTGTCATTCCCATCTAAAGTTACACCTGACATAAAGAAAGTTTAAAGACTAGGAATCTTGTCTGTTACTGCAACTCTATCAATGGTTCAACAGCAGCTGTTAGTCCTCACAACATGTTAGATATATCAAAATAAGATTTAATTTGGATATAAATAGTCAAATGAAAACTAGCAATGAAATGACAACCCATAGTGATTTAAAAAATGAGAATTAACATTTTGCTGCTGTGAGAAGAACAATGCAGTGACATATGTAAGGTATCTGAGGATGTGACTAGGCATTTACACTACTTTTCCTTTATTCCTCTGGATTCAGACAGCCTAAGCTGTGAATGTACCTTTGGAAACTAGACACCTCTGACACCTAACCTGTCATGTTGGACTCTATAGAATATAGTTACATTCTATATTTCCATCAGGAATCACTGGAAAATGAAGTACAAACAGAGAAAAGTGCCTTTAGTAAAAATGCCAAAATCAATTTCTCCAAAAGCTCCCTTGTAGCAATATAGATTTTAATTGGTGCACCTTCCATCAGCTTCTTTGACCTCTTTTCCATTTCTGTGTGATGCTTGCATGACCATTTGTGCTATTATGGGGTGAACCGGACTGGGGAGCTGATCCAGGTGCAAAGTAACCATGAATATTCATCATTTAGCTTAAGCAGTACTGTTACTAAGTACTGAATCACACTCAAAATAGTTCTCTTTCCTAAGTAACAAATTAGGAGGATGTGGTCAAAACCTATGCTACAGATATAAATTCCAACAAGAGAAAAACAAATATGCATCCTTTGCCTTCCCAAATATCAACACAATGTCCTGTTTGACTGTGCCTGAAAGACCAATGCCGACAAAGCCCAGGTAGCAGGAGTAATGTTCTGGCTCGAAGAGGCAGATATTCCCTTTACTTTTTTTCTCTGGATTTGATTTTTGATAAAATCAGCTTCAGAAAGAATGACCAGTCCTAACTCTTATCAGGTGCGTCCAAGGGTCTGGTTTATTTCCAGTTGAGAACATTATATTGCGTAGGAAATTCAAGAGGTAAGCCTTGTTAACAGCTCAGTGTTAGTCATTTGTACTTCAGTGCCTTAATGGAAACATGTGAATTGAAAAAGAGCTCAGAAAAAAATGAGCAGTACTTTTCTTCTGAGAATCCTCCAATGCATTGATGATAACTTCTTGATGCAAGTGGTGGATGAGCCCACTAGGAGAGGAACACTGCTGGACCTGATACTCACTAACAAGGAAGGTCTGGTTGAAAAGGTAGAGGTTGAGGGCAACCTTGGCTGCAGTGACCATGAGATGGTAGAATTCAGGATCTTGTGTGGTAGGAACAGAATACCTAGAAGGAGCAAAACAGTAGACTTCAGTAGGGTCAATGTTCATCTTTTCACGAAATTGCTAGCGGAAATCTCATGGGACAGAGTGCTACAAGATAAAGGGGCCCAAGAGAGTTGGTTAACATTCAAGGACCACTTCTTCCAAGCTCAAGATCAGAGCATCCCAACATGTAGAAAATCGAGGAGGGGAGCCAGGAGACCTGCATGGTTAAGTAGGGAAGTGCTGGGCAAACTCAAGTGGAAGAAGAGAGTCTACAGGTCATGGAAGGAGGGGCTGACTAAATGGGAAGAGTATAAGACTGTTGTCAGAAGTTGTAGGGAGGCAACTAGGAAATCCAAGGCCTCTCTGGAATTAAATCTTGCAAGGGAGGTCAAGGACAATAGCAAGGGCTACTTCAATTACATTGCCAAAAAACCGAATACTAGAAGCAATGTAGGCCCCCTGTTGAATGGGGTGGGTGCCTTAGTGACAGAGGATACAAAGAAGGTGGAGTTACACAGTGCCTTCCTTGTCTCTGTCTATACTGTTAGAGTCTGTCCTCAGGAGCCTCAGACCCCTAAGCCCCCAGAGACTTAAGGATAACGGTGGAGTTTTCCTTGGTTGAAGAGGACTCGGCTAGGGAACAGCTAAGCCTTCTGGACATCCATAAATCCATATGTCCTTATGGGATGCACCCACGGTTGTTGAGGGAGCCAGAAGAAGTCTTTGCGAAGCCACTCTCCATCATTTTTAGTAGAGTCCTGAGGGACAGGAGAGGTGCCTGGGAATTGGAGGAAAACAAACGTCACTCCAGTCTTCAAAAAGGGCAAGAAGGAGGAGCCAGATAACTATAGACCGGTCAGCCTCACTTCCATCCCTGGAAAGGTGATGGAACACTTTCTCCTCGACTCTGTCTCTAGGCATATCATGGATAAGGGGGTCATTGGGAGCAGTCAACATAGGTTTCCCAAGGGGAAGTCATGTTTGACCAACCTGATAGCCTTTGATGAGGACATAACTGAGTGAATAGATGATGGTAGAGCAGTGGATGTGGTTTATCTTGATTTCAGTAAAGCGTGCGACAATGTCTCCCGCAGCATCCTTGCAGCTAAACTGAGGAAGTGTGGTCTGGATGATCAGGTAGCGAGACAGATTGTGAACTGGTTAAAGGACAGAAGTCAGAGAGTTGTGGTCAGTGGGATGGAGTCTAGACNTCTTGTGGCCAGTATGGCCAATGGTATTCTGGGGTGTATTAGAAGGGGTGTGGTTCGTAAGTGAAGAGAGGTTCTTCTCCCCCTTTACTCTGCCCTGGTGAGGCCACATCTGGAATATTGTGTTCAGTTCTGAGCCTCTCAGTTGAAGAAGGATAGGGAACTGCTGGAAAGAGTCTAGCACAGAGCTACCAAGATGATGAAGGGGGCGGAACATCTTCCTTCTGAGGAAAGGCTGAGGGAGCTGAGTCTGTTTAGCTTGGAGAAGAGGAGACTATGGCTGACCTCATCTATGCTTTTAAATCTGTGAAGGGTGTGTGTTGGAAGGATGGGGTAAGACTCTTCTCAGTGGAGCCCAGTGACCAGACAAGGGACAGTGGTTGTAACCTGACGCATGGGAGATTCTGTGTGAATAATAGAAAAAATATTTTCCCAGTGAGGGTGCCAGAGCGCTGAAACAGACTGTCCAGAAAGGTTGTGGAGTCTCCTTTTCTGGAGATATTCAAAACCCGCCTGGATGCACTTCTGTCTTACATGTTCTAGGGAATCCTGCTGTGGCAGTGGGGTTGGACTAGATGATCTTTCGAGATCCCTTCCAACTCCTAACATTCTGTGATTCTGTGAATATCAAAATGTATTTACTGGGGCCAAAGGCTTATATCCTCACATATTTGTAGCACTTAGCTTTAATCTGTTGCTTAACGACCAGGAGCACAAGGAAAAGAATTACTTAAATGCTTGTGGTAAACAAGACCAAAACCAGCCTTTCATTAAAGTCTCTGTAATGAAGATTGGCAAGTTGGTGTACCTAAGCAGACACTTTCTACTTCCGAAATCACTTAGTAAGACTGCTCTTGTGCTGCATCATTATGATGTGCGGAAACAAACATTACAACCCATGAAAGGTTATAAAGGAGGTATGTTTATTGCAGCGCTGGAGAGTTGGTGCAATAGCTTCACCAAACCACTCTACCCAGACATGTTACAGACTGTTGTTTAATGCCCTAATCTATACATATGCATTACTAGACTATACATACGCAGTGGACTTCCAGGAAATAGGTGGGATCATTAAAATTTGTTCCAGGAACTCATTATCATAAGCCTCTTCCTCTTGGTGCATGCGCATTGCCTCCTGGTGGTCGTGGGCGGTGGTCTATAAGGAAGGCTTGAAGTCATCGTCGCATTGGCATTTTCAACTTTGTCTAGCTTTACCGAGTTGTCAGGCATCAGGGTCACGAGAACTGGTTCTGTCTGGTAGCCTTGCAGCTGGGTTCCCGTTATCTCCTAGCGGGGCCCCTTAGTCCTTGTGTCTTATCTTTGCAGACCTACTCTATTCCTCCCTGTTTTCTTACTGTGTATTGTGGGCCAAATGTCCTAACCTACTAACCCTTTTCCAGCTCAATTCTCTTTTACTAACTCAATTAGGTTACACACAAAGAGCACAACACAAAGGTGGATAACTTCAACTACTCTGCAAGCATTTGAGGCACCTTTGGAGCATCAATTAGTCACATTCTCACAGAATCAGAACAGCTTCTTTCTCACAACATGTCTCCTCTATCTAAATATAACACCTAGGAGGGTTCTGCCAACACCCATCACAAAGCTACATTTCTGGAGTATGCAAAGCACTCATATATCACTATAACTCTTTAAAGAAGGGGCTCTGAACTTGTCTCATGTCATTATTGGACAAAAACTGTAGAAGTGGGAAAAGCCAGCGAAGCCAGTGAAGATATGTTGGGTAAGATGCTGTACCTTCAGCAAGCTCATGTTGGTTGGAAGCTAGGAAGAGGGCGACAGGGGGCAGCAGCTTCTAGCCACATAAAACATCACTGATTTCTTGTCAGAAAAGCTTAGTGTTATTGTGATTTTTCTGACAATGTCAGGAAAGCTTCAAACATTGTCATACAAAATTGACAGCAAACTTAAATACTAAGATACTAAGATTACCATTAAGCTTCCTGAAGAGCCCTAAGTGTTACCAAGAGGAATCAGAGAAGTAGTCATTACCAACACACTAAAATGAGATGACGAAAACTACCTAAAAAAAGGACTACATCTTTTCAGTAACTCAGCTACTTTTCTAGAATCAGGTTATGACACATACTTAAAGCAGACAGATTTTTTCTTAAGGGTGTATCTGTTTTTCTTCTCAACTGCTACTGGCATCTTTGCAATGTAGCTATTGCCTTGCAGAATACACCATCTAAGGAGTCTTTCTGCTGTGCCTTTTGCAACCAGTCATGCCTATCTCGTATTGGCCTTTTTAGCCACTAACGCGCTTGCAACAAACATGGGTAGAGCCCTTCCCAAATCTTCATTTTGCAAAGCCAAGTCATGATGATATTTTATGACATATAATGCTAATTTTTCAAATATATTCCTATAATAAAGTAGAAGAGTGGCTGGAGGGGCTACATGATGTCAGGACAGGAAAACCTGAGCTACCACCACCCATGGCAAGGCATGAGCTATCTATATATATATATGAGTGTAACAGAATTAAAAACAGGCCATGCTAACAGGGTACCATATAATGCCCTGAGTGACAGTCCCTTAGGCCACATAAGGATGGAGTTGTACTTGTCCAAATAGCAAACCTGTGATAAAAAAAAAAAAAAAAACCAAAAACCAAACAACATAAGAATTACTTGTCTTCTAACTGTGTAGGCTTCTTTTACAGTGTAAAGGCTTCTTTTACACTGTAAATATATTCTCCAGAAAACATAGGTAAGGTAGAAATAACCAAATATTTTTAAGCTTCACACAGGATATATGAGACTGCTGCATGCATTAACAGTCATATCAATAAGATATCCTTACCACTGCATGAAAAAAAAGTGTAAACTCATCTAGTAACTTTGCCATCTGAAGAAAGTCAGCTGAGTGTCAAGAGAGAGATGACTCACATGTCTCCCTAACATTGTTAGATGACGTGGCAAAGTTTACTGAAATTCCAATTACCAGAAGTTATTCAAGCACTCTCTAGTAATAATTATATCCTCTCCTACCTAGTAGACGGTACTGAGCAACAGGAAATTGGAGGAAACAGATAGCCATACATTAGATCCTAATTACTTAAAATCTGGTAAACAATACAAGGAAAAAATTGCTATTTCCAGTTGATTGCCCCTGAGCTTCATGAATAAAGATAAATGTGGAGCATCCTCATTGATACATAATAAACGAATGCACAGATGGAAACTAATCACCTATTCAATGTCTTAATAACCCTGTAGGTTCAGATATTTCTCATCACCACAGCTTGAGCATATATAGAATTTTGTTTCCTCTCTTGTCATTATGGCCTCATTCCAACATTTTAATGTTTAACCTGGTCATTATCTTCCTGTCCAAAAGACACAGATAGCTAATGGTTGAATAGCAATTCTAATAAATGTGTTGAACAAAGTAGATAATGATTGACATCCTTTAAAATCATTCCATAAATTCTTCATTAACATTGCGGAGTAATGTAGATTAGTGTGTTTTGGCCAAGCCTGTGCATCGGATCCATTGCAACCCTGGCCTCAAAGCAAAAGCCTTATTAAGAAGATTGTTTAGATGCTTTATTTGGCAGTTAATATATACAATCTAAGAGTAGGTCATCATTGACACATTAGAGTAACAAATATGAAAGCATATATCTGATGAGATAGTGAGGTTTATGGGGTCAAGACATGTTGATAAAAGAGTACAGGATGAGTTTAAATTCATTAGTTCTGGGGATTTGTGAGAAGAAGGAAGATCTTGAGTGAGAGGTGTTGGAATCAGGTGGAAGCCAGCATCAACTTTTAGACAGCTACGGACCTTTTCAGAGAAGTATATCAGCTATTTAGCAGGGATCTCATGGCTGCACAGTACTGGGAATAATGTAGACAAGGTAGATAACTTCACCAGGGAAGATGGCCATCCTAAGCATCCTGGCACACCTGGCTGTACAGAGCAGCCTCATCACACTGACTAATGAGAACAGTCTCTGACCTCTTCACCTGTTCAAGACTATTAGCAAAATGAAAGCCACAGTTTGAATCCCTGCCCCAGTTCTGTTCAGTTTGCAGACTACCACATCCTGCATAATTATCTCACAAGTGCAGCTGTGCTGACATAAGTTGAGTTTCAGCACACTCATCAAAAATTTACCCTATCGGCTCTTGCTGGAGCCTGTTTCCACAGTGTTACCTGAAAAGGTTGTATGAAAGATATAAGATAAATATGATATAAACATGTAAAACTATCTTTAAGATGTTCTTTAAAAAGCAGAACACTTGTATTCTGTACTGTTTGTGACCTCAGTTCCAAATAGCTCATACTAGAACTTCTCAAATACGTCATTTCCTTTATTAGATTTTCCCATCTTAGGAGAACTAAAACCCAATTAGGAAAGTAAAGAATTTTAAATTGGGTACCTATGCTAGCTTTTTAAGTAGAAGAACTAGGAGTTACTAAAAGCCTGTGCTGTCCTGCAGTGCATCAAGTCTTTCCAAAGGGGTCAGCACATCAGCTGCCCACGAGCAGCTGAGCCACCAACCCTGGCAAGGACATTCCCTGAGATAACCGTTTCAAGAATTTCAAGAAGCTGCTGGAGCTGCTTCTGGCAGGCAAATCAGATAATTCAGGCCTCTCTCTGTTCTTCTGCTGTTATTGCACTGAGGGAAGATCTTGACCTTTTTCCCATTGCAATTCTTCATACACACCTATGGGGAAAGAAAGACCTTTGTTTTTGTTATCACAGGAAGCTGTGCCATTCTTTCACATCACAGAAATATGTACAGTATCATCTTTTAGGAAGCTGTGTCAGCTTCAAGGAATAAATGAAAAGATTTTTTGTTTTGTTTGTTTTAATATTTTTATATCAGCAGCTCCTTAATGGAGCTCCTCTAAGGTGGCAGTTACATTAACAAGTCTTACGTCAATTTTTGACAGAACAGTGGATAGAGAGCAGGGAGACAGGGGATGCACTGCTATTTTTCATCATGCTCTTGAATTGCTTGGCATAGCTGAGACTTGCAATTTGGTATTTATGTCCAGCCTTACTATGAGCAGCTTGAAGTTATGTATGTGATTTGTTGTCAAACATAAAATTAAAAGCTTACCTTATTAAACTAGCTATAGTAACAGCAGTTTAGGCCACATTTTCTAGGCCCCTCTCCGAGTGGAGCAAGCAGTGCTGTCCTTAAAAAGGCTGCTTGGTCGTTCATGAGACTGTCATCTCCGGTCAGTCTCAAATGACCAATATCCTGAACCGCCTGCATGCAGGGTTGGGTCTGCGGCTTCCAGTGCACCTTTCACCTGCCGTTTCAACCCTCGCCCGTCACTACAGGGCTTTTTGCACGTGGGTAAAGCCTTCAAGCCTGCGCAATGGATTTTTTAGGTGAGATACAGTATGCGCGGAACTGAACCCACCCTTTAATCCTAAGGTTCATCTGCCAGGGCCAAGCGAGCTTGGACGGTGGCAGTGAGATCCATAGGATGTAGGTTTAATTAGAGTGACCTTCTCTTAGATGGACAGCCTTGCGAGGCTAAGCGAGCTCCATCTGCCCAGGTTTGGAATGAGAGTTGTCCTTCTCCTAGGATGACTGCCAGAAGGCTAACGAGCTCATCCTGCCCAAATCTTCGTTCGCGAAGCCTAGCCATGATGATGAGTAACAACAGTAAACTGTTGACTACTACAGTCAATCAAATTTAGGGAAACTATATAACTCTCTTGAACAAATACTTTAATTCCAGCTGATTCAGTCTTCTGCATGAACTCACGACATTTTTGCAAGGTTATGTTTTCTGAGGTTTTCTCAATATCCAAGCATATTTGAGATCTATATAAACCACCCTCACCATCATTGAACACCTCTTTGTTTTCATTTAGAAAGTACTACATAAGAGTGTTGAAGCAAAATCCCAGCTAGGCCTGGAAGCTCTTTCTCAGACAGTACGATTACACTGTCCAAATACTCCTAATAGCTGTTTTGCCATCTTATTCTTGGTAAGAGTTTGGGCAAATATAATCTGCTTTCCCTTCAGTATAGAAGAAGTTTTGCTTCCCACAACTATTGAATTAATAAATCTACACATTTTTCAGGACTGACTCTAGAATATATAACTTATTAAACCATGTAAGAAAATTGAGTTAAATAGAGAAAGAAAAAAACATTTACTACAGGGATAACTCCTTTTCTTCAGAGCAACTGGTAGTTCAGCAAAAACAGTACAGTTCCCTATGGAACTCTTGACATTACTTTTTCCCATGTAGTTTAGTACCTGGCTATACAACTGATCTATGTCTTGCTGGTAATTCTGCCAGACTTTGACTAAATGTCTGAGCTGCTCAGGCTCTCTGCCTGCCCTGTCCACCAAACAGAGAAAACTGAAAGCAAATGTGATCTCTTCCCAATCATACATGCAAACCATTGGCTGTTTTACTTTGGATTTGTCAGTGGCTCCATAAAACGCATCAAGATTAAACCACAGTTTCCCAGGTTTGTACGCAATCTGCAAATCAGAATTCCTTGGAGGGTTTTATTTCTTCGTTAAGCCTCTACTGCATACAGAGGTAAGTGTTTCTTATTTAGCTAATATTGACCTCGTATATGGAAAGACATGAAAATTACCTATGCCAGTGCCTGAGGACCAAAGCCTAGATTTCCATTTGAATATATTTTGACTTGTTTTAACAGGTACTGTGACAGATAAACCGTTGTACAGTAGTGCATCTGGGCATCATTTTTTCTTGCATTTTATGCTGCAACATGAACAATTCCTTGTCCTGGTTTTGTTGATTCTGAGTTTGAAGAGTACAAAACTTTCTGCCCCAGGTCTCTTTGCTTTCTAATTTTGTACTCTCTCATGTCCAAACTGCAGAACCACCATCTGTCACTATAAACATCAAAATGGACGAAGCAAATTCTCTTGCTTGCCAGATCTAAATACTTCATCAAAGGCAAATTCTGGATCTTTCTGAATGTTTTGCATCAAATCCTGGAATAATGTGATCCCTTGGTTGGAAACTTTCCTCAATTTTTATATTCTTCTAGTTCTCTCTGAATAAGCATACCTCTAAAATATTTTACAGAATCTCAGAATCACAGAATCTTAGGAGTTGGAAGGGACCTTTACAGATCACCTAGTCCAACCCCCCTGCCAGAGCAGGATTCCCTAGATCAAGTCACACAGAACCTGCAGTTCCCAGCAGTTCCCTACTTAACCAAGAGGGTCTCCTGGATCCCTTTCTCAATTTTCTATGTGTTGAGATGCTGTGATCTTGAGCTTGTTTGCATTGTGTGGATTTTTGTTGGTTTTTGTTTGATTTGTTTTCATTTTCCCACAGAGTAAAAAGGAAGTGCAACTCTTTAGTCATATAGTCTTGTCAGAGTTCCATATTATGTCATAATTTCTTAAAGGCTTATAAATTAAACTAGATTATAAGGAGAGTTTTAGACTGATGATTGGAATCAAAGCTGTCAGTTTGGTGGACTGTAGGAAAACTGCTTTGGGAGAAGTTTCTTTTAACATTGAAGTCTGCTGTTATATAATAGTCTAGGTTCCCTGAAGATGAATCAAGTTATGAAGAGCCTTTTTGTTAGACAGAGGTTATAGTCAAGTTTTAACTTCCTTAATTTATGATTGCCCCTTGGTTAAAGATTTCTGTCTATAAGGTCCAGAATTCATTATAGAAGTTATTAATGCTGACCTTGAACTATCCTAGCCTCTGGTGGTTTTCATATCTGCCTCCCTGCCAAGAGGCATGGATGTTAATTTTGAAAATGTATTAAAATATGCTTTCACGAAGATGCTAATTGGCCAGATTTTTCTAAGATCAGTAGCAAGCACACTGGGCTGAACTTTGAATGCTTGACCTAAGAAGGATAAAAAAACCCCAGTAACCAAAATAGAAAAGTTATTAAGATGTGATCCCAGAATCCCAGGATATTTTTAGCAATTGCTAATTTTTCCTACCCAAATCTGGAAGCCACAAGATTCATGTCTTTCTTACTGTGTCCTGTGTCACCATATTGTTGTCTCTGGGATTATCTAATACGTTGTTCAAAGGCGGTTTTATTTGCTTGTCTGGCTTTCTCTGATGTCTCCTTGAACTCACAGAAGCCTCATACGTAAAATGAATCATGGCAAGCTACAGAGGAAATGCATCAATTTAAAACTCCAGTATGTGCCTTCTCTCCTTTGTTTCACATTGTACCCTTTCACAGAGTTTTCTTTCTCTATGAAACATGTGATTCTATAACAAAAAAAATAATAACTTTGCTTTGTGTTTCTTTTTTGCTTTGTGTTTACACTGTAAATTTCAGCTCTATTGTGGTCTTTCAGACCTCCACCTCAGACATCCTTATATGACGAATGACAATAACATGCCACCCATAAAAATCAAACTTGAAATTGTGTCTTTGTTTGATGGGAACATCTAGAATAGGCTTTATCTCAACTAACATGAAACATCTAAAGATTCCTAAAACTACACAACTCTTTTAAGATCCCTCCCTTATCAATAAATCAAAACAATCATGTCCAAGGAGTGATTCATCCTATCTCTTTTTTACTTTATTGAGACTCTGGAGATGTTGGTTTGTCTCAGTTTAGAGAGATTTCCTTGTTCAGATAAATAAAAGTTTAGAAGGCTATCAGGAGTTACATTTTTAATTGTTAAGATGTAGACTACATAAAGTAAGATAAAGTTGCATGAAATTCTGGCATGTTTTTCAAGGTCAGTTTGGATGTGGCCCTAGGCAACCTGATCTAGTGGGTGATGGGGCTGGAGCTAGATGATCTTCCAACCTGGACCATTCTATGCTTCTGTGATTTTTAATTTTTTTTTCTTTGGATAACATTGAAATGAATGTTACTTGAACTGGTAACCGTAAGACACAAAAAACCTTCCAATGTTGAGGTTGTCTCCTGATTTCTAATTTCATACTTGACACTTGATGTGCACCTTCATATGAAACCTGAAACAATTCCTACAATTTATCATAATCATGCCATAGGAAATAATTCCTATGACAAGCAAAATTATCCTTTAAAATTATTTTTCTGTGATTCTAACTTACATGTCTCTTTAAAGTAGAAGTGTGCTGTATCACAGAGCAGACATTGCAAATACTTACTGATTCACATTTGAAGAGAACCTGCGATGTAGTTTAAGGTGAAACAACTTTTTCACCTTCTGTTCTGCAAAATGAGAAGCCACATAAATAGGAATGTAAGTGAAACTGCCTGGGAAAATAAAAAAAATTTAAAAAAGAAGATAATCTATAATGCTTGTTTTATTAGTTAGCAGTACCAGGGGAGCACAAGGCTGTCTATTCAGCTACTTCCAAGGGCTGCTTGCTGGCCAGGAGTGCAGAAGCTGGGAAGGGCTTTGGTGTTGTTCACTGCTGAGCCCACTTTGAGGCTGCCTAAGCCACAGGAACAGGTAGGCTTGCAAGCACATGGGAGGAGTAAGGAAAAAAAACCACAAAACCCACAAAATACTTTTAATCCCACATTTCCCTAGTGACCCAGAGAGAACTCTGCAATTTCAGGCAATCAGGGAAGTCAGGGAAAGGTGCTGGGCTAACATCAAGAGAAAAGGAATAGATGGCAGGCAGAGGAGATTTGTCTTGAAGTGTTCAATATAAAGCTTTTCAGCAGGAAACCTGAAATTTATCCATTTAAAAAGTATTTTTAATAGTATACTTATAGTAGGAAAGTCTTATTTTGACAGATGGAAAGGAAATGGTTGTTTCAATGTGGTCCCTTGAAATAAGAGTTGTAGACAAATAAATTACAGATTCACCACAAAGTGCAAAACTTTCCCTAACATCCTCAGATGTAGTCACATTATCTTTTTTGTATCAACAAAATATCTGGTCTTTATATAAAGACCTACTTTATACATGGTAGCTCAAGATATTTTCAAGATACCAGTTGAAATGATAAAGCATTTGTGTCTTATCTGGAAAGAAACCGACTGAACGTTCCTGAATATTGACATGGTATGAATAAAACAAGCAATAGCCTGTTCTTGATTTAAAATGTCCTTCATAATATCCTAGAAAAATACTAAGTGCACATTTTCCAGTTCTGAAATCTTTACAACGGGTAGTCTTTTTCCTTGTTTTGTATGTTATTTTATAAAAACTAGGTTTCAGGCAAAGACAGTGAAGTCTTCTTAAATCATATGTTCCTTGGATCTCCGATAACCCGGAAGCTGTTATGCACACAGCAGCTCAAGTTTCATACAAAAAAATAAACTCTCTTTGGTGCATTGAAGGCAGAAGTAATTTTTAATTTAGGTTATTTGCATGCAATTTCTGCTTTGATTTTAAGCTTGTGCTAAATTTAAACTAGATTTGGAGGGGAGTGGGTTGTTGCCAGGTCTGCACCAGTGGGGCAGTGTTCTATTACTAGTACTAATAAAGACTAGAAGGCCTCCCACCCCCCTAGGGTAGAACTGACATGCTAAGTTAGCTCCCTGAAATGCCTGTATACTGATGCAGGCAGCATGGGGAATAAACAGGAGGAGTTAGAAATCCATGTGCGGTCAAGGGGTTATGATCTGGTGGCAATTACAGAGACATTATGGGGCAGCTTACATGACTGGAATATGGTCATGGATGGCTATGTCCTTTTTAGGAAAAACAGATCTACAAAGCATGGTGGGGGAGTTGCTCTTTAAGTGAGAGATCAACTGAAATGTATTGAGTTCTGTCCAGCGGTGGATGAGGGGAGAGTTGAGAGTTTATGGGTGCGAATTAAAGGCCAGGGTAGCATGGGTGATACTGTTGCAGGTGTCTATTCCAAGGCCACATGATCAGGATGAGGAAGTTGGTGAGACTTTCTCCAGGCAGCTGACAGTGGCCTCTCAATCACAGGCCCTGGTTCTTATGGGAGATAACTATCCAGATATTTGCTGGAAGGCCTACTCAGCCAGCCATTCCCAGTCCAGGAGGTTCTTCCAGTGCATTGCTGATAACTTCTTGATGCAAGTGGTGGATGAGCCCACTAAGAGGGGAGCGCTGCTGGACCTGATGCTCACTAACAAGGAGGGTCTAGTTGGAGAGGTAGAATCACAGAATCTTAGGAGTTGGAAGGGACCTCGAAAGATCATCTAGTCCAAACCTCCTGCCACAGTAGGATTCCTGAGACCAGGTCACACAGAAGTGCATCCAGATGGCTTTTTGCCCTGAACCTTATGACACTAACCTGGGTGGAGTGGCTGACATACCAGACAGTTGTGTTGCCATTCAGAGTGATTTAGACAGGCTGGAGAGTAGGGCAGGAAGAAATTGAATGAATTCAATAAGGTCAAGTGTTGAGTTTTACACTTGGGAAAGAACAACCCCATAGATCACTATAGCTTGGGGACTGACCTATCAGAGGACATGGAACGGGAAAGGGACCTGGGGATCCTAAGGGATGGGAGGATGACCATGAGCCAACAGTGTGTTCTTGTGGCCAGGAGGGCCAATGGGATGCTGGGGTGTATTAGAAAGGGTGTGGTTAGTAGGTCAAGAGAGATTCTTCTCCCCCTTAACTCTACCCTGTTGAGGCTGCATCTGGAATCTTGTCTCCACTTCTAGGCCCCTCAGTTGAAGAACAATAGGCATCTGCTTGAAAGAGTCCAGCACAGCAACAGAAAGGTCTATAACGGGGTGGAACATCTTCCTTCTGAAGAAAGGCTGAGGGAGCTGAGTCTCTTTAGCTTGGAGAAGAAGAGCCAAAGGGGTGACCTCATCTATGCTTTTAAATATGTGAAGGGTAGGTGTCAGGGGTATGAGGTCAGGCTCTTCTCAGTGAAGCCCAGTGACAAGACAAGAGGCAATAGCTGTAAGCTGAAGCATAGGAGGTTCTGTGTGAATAGAAGAAAAAATGTTTTCCCAGTTCAGATGCTGGTGCACTGGAACAGATTGCCCAGAGAGGTTGTGGAGTCTCCTTCTATGAAGGTATTCAAAACCCATCTGGACGCGCTTCCGTGTGACGTATTCTAGGGAATTCTGCTGTGCTAGGTGGGTTGGACTAGATGATCTTTCGAGGTCCCTTCCAATTCCTAACATTCTCTGATTCTGTAAACTATAGCTCAGTTTCTTTAATTGTTTTATTTTTCTTATTTTATTTCTACTGCTATAAAATAGAAGATATTCAGCAGTTTAAGGTAGAAACAAAAAAAGTCAATTTAGTTTAGTTTAGGAAGAAGGATTCTTACTGAATGATCAAGTGACTGACTTCCCAACTCTATTCTCAGTGGCTAAATATAATATAAAATCAAAAGAGGAAAAATGGGCTAAAGAAGGTCATCTATTTTACCTTGTACTTTATATCCACTCCCACTTATTTTACATCAACTATACCTAAACAGTCCTGACAGATGTTTCTGTTACTCATCCTTAAAATCCTCCAGTGACAGAAATTCTACAACCTCCCAAAGCAGACTCAAACATATCAACTTATTATGATAAAATTTAAATTAAATACTGAGATCAGTAATTTAATCAGAGATTACATTTATGGCTCTGAGAGAAAACACGTATATAGTTTTGAAACTGTCTGGCTGTCATCCAGGCTGGCTTGAGAGAATCACAGGAAAGATGTATAACTGCAGTCCACTCAAGGTCAAGCCCAGGACCCAATGGGGTACATCCATTTGCTTGAATGGATAACAAATCAAGTGCTGAATGTAAATTCAATAGAAAATTATAAATTATTGGCAAAGGTACAACTTTAAATCCACACATTACTTGGTAAGCATACATGCTTCACTAACTACAGGGTACCCTAGCTCTCATCTATCCAGTTGGAGGAGACCTTACATTTGACAAAAAGGGAAGAGGTTAAACATAGCCAAATAACATGGAATAGCTGATCAAAAACTCATACTACAGCTTATATTGCAGTAATACTTTCATGCATCTGTTCCCTCAGAATGGATACAATAGTGCAACACATTATATTATTGATTATGCTTTTGATTTTGAGGAAAATATAGAAGAGGACCTTCTTATTCTTTTTTCTGATCAAGTTTTTCCCAGGGTCAGCCCAATCACAGGAGAGTTTTATACTGAGAGACAGATGAAAACCACAAATATTCAGCTTTTATAAAAATTAAAAATAGCCAAAGGTTTAAGTGATATCAAAATTTATCTGAACAAATAATAGGTTGGCTATTGTATAACTGGGCTGGAAATTCAACACGTTACTTATATTTTTCAGCTCCTCCAGCTCCAGAAAATCCTATGATTCTATGATTTGAATACATTAGCAAAGGGGAGAAAGCAGTAGTAAATAAAATATATAAATTTATAAGGCATAGAAAAATAAACTGCATTTTAAGCTCATCTTCTTAGTTTATCTCAGCAACCCATTGTGGCTAAATATCTCCCAATAAATCAAAAACTAAAATCATTAAAATGACGAAGGTGATATTTAACGCAAATCTTGAATCTACAGCATTGTGTATTCCAGCACAGTCATTCAGAAAAGACATTTTGCTACTCTTTCCAGAACTGAAATCAATGAAATTTTATCCTACTGCAAGCTTTTATTAAACTGCACAAGGCACTGGTGAGGCAGTATAAGCAAATCTCTTCAGAAGCAGATTATATTACCACGGTATGTGTTTTTGTTATTCAATGTCCTCGGCAGATCAACAAATGAATGGTGAATTGAAGATTCACTGGTTCTGGGAGAAGCAGCAAGTTATTTCACACTGTCTTGGACAACCAGTTGCCCTCTTCCGCCAGTTAGAAAGCTGCAGTCTGTTTTCACTGTGCCACTCTGGGTCTTGCAAGTCATATATTGAAGAGAACTTTGCATGAAGTGCAGCATTCACACTACGCTACATGATATCTATGTACAATAAACATGGTGTGGACTGTCTGCAAGAATATTTCAGCTTTAGAAGTGAAGAATAGAAATGAAATTTTAATTTGGAAAATAATTTATATTGTGCTTATGTTCAGCATGTATTTTTAACCCTGCTAGATATATAAAAACTAGAAACACTACTGATTGAATTGTAATAAGATTCAGCATGTGGTTCCAGCTCACTGAAATTCCATTTAATATCTGAAGAGCTTAAAAGACTTCCAGAATGCATAACACCAATGTTGCAATGACCTCTACTCAAACTAAATGCAATAAATTTGGCTTTTCTGCCTACGATAACTACAAATGTATTTGGAAGGAAGCCAGTAGCATAACCTTAAACCAGATATTGCTACACAGAGGAGATTTTAGAAAATCCAAATGTTTGTTTGCTCTAATATAATTGACTCAACTTGCAATTTGTTGGTAAAATCAAATGAAATGGAAGCAGAGAGTTTTCTTCCCTGCTTTAACTGCCTAGAACGAATGGGCTTTTTCATTACTGATCTTTTTTGCAGATCCATTTATCACTTTATAAACTTGCTTGTAGGCTTGCCCCAAAGCAGAACCACAGTGCAACTGTATCAATTAAATCCTAGCTTACTAAAAGAGAACGAAATCAGGAAGAAGGAGCTATAGGCAAGTCACAGACTGTTCAACAAGCGAGAGAAGAATCTCTATGAATGTAGTTTATTATAAAGGCTGACTAATTTGTGTTACACACTCAGTATAAAATCCCTCTGAAAAATTAATTTTGTGAAATGCATGAAGTAACTTACTTTAACAGATAACCTGTTTCCTGGTCTAGACATAACCTGGGAATGAATTATTACACATACCTTAGGTTGCCAGTCCATGTCAGTGAGAGTGATGGAGTTCATTCTATTCAAACCATCCACTTCAGTGCTTGAGCCTCTTCACAAGGGCGAGGTATTACCTGAACTTCCCTGCAAGAGATTTCATGTTTGCTTTAGTAAAACTTTTGGTAGAGAAGTTAGCTAAGTGGGTGGATTAATCTATCTAGCACAGTTCAAGAAAATTCCTTCAACAATCAGGTAGGCTGGTAAGACTCAGAGCAGAGGGATCAGGCCACTGTTGAAATACCAAGCACACTGAATACCCTAAGCACATTGAATTACAACTAATTCATCAGTCATGAGAATCTGAAAAAGTGCCCATGGATTCTGGGTAGAGGTGTTATTAGCTTCTGTAAACTCACACTAGTCATGTCTCTTATTTTAAGCCAGGCATTTTTGATTTATGAGATTTGAGTGCTGGGTGTCTTTGCTTATATATGATATAGCAGCCTACCAACAATTTTTCTGGAATAAATGGTGAGTAGGTGAGGGTCAGGCATGCAGATTCTGCACTTTGAGGGCAGAATGATCCCATTGAGAATAAAGGAAGACACAAACATAAAATTATTCTTTTAGTCTTCCAAAATGACTTCAGGATCAACAGATTTGTTGCTCTTAGTCTCAATGGTTACTGTGAACATTCTCTGAGAAAAGGGATTGTACAGCCGGTCATCTCTTGTCTCTGTGTTTAACAGACATTTGTTTCAAAACAGAACACTGCATCAGACAGGGGACTTTTGTTCCTGTATGGCACTTCAGGGGAGTGAAAACACACTTATTCTGCTGTCTCCTTAGCTTGAGTGTTCACAGAGGAGGAGGATACAGTGTACCATGACCTTCTAGAACTGAAGGCAACCATTAATCTGTATTTTTTTCTCAGTCAACGAACCATGTGTTACCAAGTGTTTAAGCAGCATGAATATTTTCTTACATCTGTGCTTTTAAGTTCAATTAATTAGAAATAGTGCTAATGCTAGCTGGATTATGCATGGATTAAATATGTAGTACAACCTCTAGTAAGAAGGCTTGATGTTTTTCAGTGCCATGTTGCTTCACCTAACAACTGAGCATTCCTACTGGGGTATGTGCGTGTTGAGTATAGGGTTATACATATAAGGCCAAAGCACACAGTAGGATTTAAAAGGAATGATTTAGACTTAGAAGTTTAAAATAAACCCACAATATTTTGATTTTTTTCCTACTAAGTGCAATTTTCAGTTTAGAGGCAAAACCTGAAGCTTATTCCCAGAAATTCTAGTGAAAGGTTAATAAATGTACTTTAAAAATCATAATAAACTAATGAATAAGTGCCCAAAGAGCAAAAAAGTAATTTCCCCTAGCTGTGTAACTATTTTAGAAGAATTTTGCTGTTTAATGATCTTAGCCTATTTCTATTTCTAGTTTTGCAAGTACTGCTGTTTGGGAGTCTCACAGCATTTGATACTTTACACTGGTGTGCACTGTCCCAGATGTGTCGGTCTCTGTGCTAAAATATATTTGCAGCGTTGCAGGTTTTTTTTCTGCTGACTCTTAGTACAGTATTGAAGGCAGGTGCACACAGAAGTTGGATAAAAAAATTAACTACCCCATAACATTTTTCTTCATCATTATGGGGTTTTTTTAAGTACACAAACATCTTCAAAACTTCCCAGTCTGCAGGGATGAAAAATGCAAAAGCTCGAAAATGGAGTTTTTAAATAAAATTCCATGGAGTCACTTGTTCAAATAAATTTAACTATTTTGTTAATCTTATGGATGAACCAGATGCTGAGGAAAAGACTATTTGGGTATATGAGGTTTGGATTGTATTGTGAAAGCTGCCGCATGCTCTCTGGAGCTTTTTTATTAATGCTCATCACATGCCTTGTAAATTCTTATAGAAAGATAGAAGTAATTACTAAGCCAGACCTAGTCCTCAATACTGTTACTATTTTAGCTCATCTCCTTTCTTGAGCCAGATCATCTGATATGTCAAAAATGTGTCTTTAACCCCAATCTCTTTAAGCAGTTGCTCAGAATTTTTCATGTTTCTGAGTGCTTCCCACATAAGGACACCTAGTTATTAACTAATTACATTTGTGTTCTATTTTAAGCAGAAAAACCTGAGTGTGGCTAAATCAGATATTGCATGAATGTTTTTGTTAAAGCTGAAGATCAGTTTAGTTGTTCATGTCTTTCACTATAGACGGTTTTTAAGACTACTGAAAATTTATTTAGCTACTTCAAGCCAAAAAGACAAATAATAGATTTTTGTTGTGTGTTTTTAGGTGTCCTTCTCCTACAGACCACCTGGTCATTAAAAAGACCCCTTGGTTTTGTAAGAATGAGAATAATTTAAACAAATCTTTACCAGTTAGAGCAGCCCTGGGGTAACTTTCCCTTCCCCACTTCTCCTCTCCCTACCCTCCCCCATGCTTAGCTCAGATTCATCCTAATTCTTTTATATGATATCTTCCTAAAGCTTATTGAAGCTGTTGGAAAGCAGAGAAGTAATAAAAAAACATCAAAGGGAGAGGAGGTCATTGGGACTTCAAACAACAGTGTCACCAAATGTCTTCTACCACTGCTGAATGGCTCTAAATACATTCCCAAGGAGGGGGTTGTCAGGGTGCTCACCTCTCCTCATGACATGTCTGGAGATAAAGCTTTGCTTCACAGTAAGAAACAGCCTAATAGAGAAAACATGGAGAAACAAACACAAATCTAGTAAACACAGTAGACAAACAAGGAAAAACTCATGATCCCATTAGCCTGCCCATATGTTGATTTATGTAGTGAGCAAGATTTGTATGCATACACAAATCATGCCTCTGTGTAAAATCTCTCCTGTACCAATACGGTAAGGAGTTGCCTGGTATCGTTTTGTTTACTTCAAGACTTGTGCAAACCTGGAGACAGCAGGTCCTGGACAATGTCACACTGCACCTACTGTGCAATGGTGTACACACTGATTCTAGTCTGCATTGCACAGCTATGTAGTCTATAGAGGTAAATTACACCCAAATAAGTGAAAATACAATGGGAAGCCAAACGTATCAAGGTTAAAAGATGTATCTTTGGAAATAGAGAATCTGGAAGTATTTAGAAATATTGGGATGTGCATTGGGAATGAAATAACATATATTTAAATTATAAAATATGCTTTTTTCAATGCTCGTAGGTTTTGAAATCTGTCAACACTATGTAAACAAACATAGAAAAATATTAATTATATCACCAAAGCCACTTAAACACTAAAACCAAATCCATAAAAATGAAAAAAGGATTAAAAAAAAGGTAACTTTGTTAGCTTCATTCTTTTTTTTTTTTCTATTAAATACTTGCTTTCTAAATCTGTTCTGTTTTTTTCCCCTGATATGACGATGGAAGATTTTTTGTCAGATAAGGAAATATATGTTCTTTTATGTCAGATAAGGAAATATATATTCAAGGAAAATCTTGCAAAGATTTGGAAACGTATACATACAGATTAAAAAGTGTACATGTCCATTTTCTGTGAACACGTCATGAAAATAAAAGCTTTTTTATAAAACATGAGGAAGAATTGGATAAAATAAATCATCAATACTATCCATAAGAAAGTTATTTTACCCATGTATACATGGGTACATATGATACTATGCTCTTTCTTTACTGAACAAATTGCTTTGTCAGGATGATGGAAAAAATCTGAAGAAAAATATCTTCAGTATGTGAGAGTGAAAAGTATGTGTATGTATGCAGGACAGGTAAGACAAATATCAGGACTGGAGAAAATAAATGTGAAGCTTTTTAAGAATCATCACCATTGAGCATGGTATAAGTGCTAAGTTTTCCTCAAAATTTGGAAAATGTCCTCCAAGGATAAGTAGGTACTGCTCACATGTGTAAGGGAACAAGAAAACCTGAGCATGTCAGACTACGATTTCATCTTGAATAACACTTCTCCCTAAACACTTCAAGGTCTCTTTACTGACACTTAACACAGCCTATGAACTACAGTCTGCAGAAACTCTGAGGAGTGGAGGCTGGTAAAGTGAGCACTGCAGATTCATAAGATGGTCAATAAGATATATTGCTAGACACACTGTGCAAATGACCACCACTGGCTAACACATAAATTTCCCAGCCTGAACCCATGCACCCCATCAATGAAGCTGACATTCCTCTACTGCCCTCTGGGTTCTGGTCAGCCCAGGGTGCCAAGGCAGTATGCATACTTCTGCCTCCTTGTGTGCTGCTGTCAATGCCAGCCCACACAAAGGTCATTTATTCATAGCACCTGTATGCTGGACTTACATACCATTGCAGTTGAGTCCTCACACCCTCAAAGATGCCTCAGGTAAGTAGGTCCACCCTCACTCCAACCTCGGCTACTTCAGCAGTGTTATAAGGCCCAAGCTGATAAGCCTAGCCAAACTATACTTTAGATTGGAACACATTGTCAGTGAAACGTGTCTTACTACTTGAGTTGGTGCTTTGGACTGATGAAGACATTATCCAGCCTACTCTTAGATGCTCATTTGGGGCAAGTCTCCAAATCTGATTCAGTAACAGGTATTGCTTATGTTTCAGTTAGAAATCTTGCTGCATGAAATGCCTTGTGGGAAGCACTAGTCTGTAGTTATGCTTTTATTGTAAGAAACAACAACATTCCCTACTATAAAGAATCATTTCACTGATTCAGCTTATGGCTTTCAATGGTTTATTAATTGTCAGGAGACTGAAACATGTGCTTTAAATAGAATGGACATTATTGAAAAGAAAACACCAAACCAGTCAAGGAAAGAAATAGAACGTATGCTCTTCTCTCCTGCAGTTTGCATTATTTTCAACATTATTTAACTGAGTGTAATTGAAATAAAAACTTCCTTTTGGCAGCATTCAGCAAAATAATCACTAAAGAAAGACAAGGTGGACTTTTTTCTCTGTATGAGTTTGAAACACACACAAATTAAAGAAGATGTTGGACTTTATAAGTTCAGGGATATCAAATGTAAATAACACTAAGACAGCAATCAACCTTTAACAGTAGATGTTTAGTGCTACTAAAACTTGGAAAACTTTCAGTGCAAAGCCTGTTCATGAAGAACACACAAAACCCGACAAAAAAAAAAGTAAAAGGGGTGACTTAAAAATGAAGCAGATCATAAACAGGCAGGAAATTATCAGGGGGTAGTAGAAAACAGGAAGAAAACCAAAAAGTGATAATAGAGCTTTTCCACCACTGAATCTGTAAATTGTCTGGAATCAAAACCAAGCAAGCAACAGTTGGCTCAGATATTGAATAACAAAAAATAAACTGCAGCTCCTCTTCAAGCATATTATGACCTTCCAGTGTGCGCTTGCAGCCCAGAAGTCCAACACTATCCTGGTCTGCATCAAGAGAAGTGTGGCCAGCAGGTCAAGGGAAGTGATTCTCCCCCTCTATTCTGCTCTTGTGAGACCCTACCTAGAATATTACGTCCAGTTCTGGAGCACCTATTACAAGAGGGATATAGAAGTGCTGGAATGAGTCCAGAGAAGGGCCACGAGAATGATCAAAGGACTGGAGCACCTCTCCTACAAGGACAGACTGAGAGAGTTGGGGTTATTCAGCCTGGAGAGGAGAAGGTTTCGAGAAGACTTTATTGTGGCCTTCCAGTTTCTGAAGGGGGTCTACAAGAAAGCTGATGAAGGACTTTTTAGGAGGTCGGACAGTGACGGAACCAGGGGAAATGAATGTAAGCTAGATGAGGATAGATTTAGATAAGACATTAGGAGGAAGTTCTTCACAGTTAGGGTGATAAGACAGTGGAACAGATTGCCCAGAGAAGTTGTGGCAGCCCCATCCCTGGAAGCTTTTAAGACAAGGCTTGATGGGGCTCTGGACAACCTGATCTAGTGGATGGTGCCCCAGCCTGGCAGGGGGGTTGGAACTCTATGATCTTTAAGGTCCCTTCCAACTCTGGCAATCCTATGATTATATGATTATGTTATACGCTCAAGGAGGACATCTTTGAATGCCCAATGAAGTAATAGTTTATATTTAATGCACTTAATTGAAGTCTTCAAAACAAAACAATTGCCTGCTTTTTGACAGCTATCACCTTGTTTCAAACACTTGCAGTATTGGCATGTTAAATTGCACTTTTAACACAGAAATATCCATGCAAAATGGAAAACTAAAAAAGAAGCAGTACTGAAGAACCTGGCATCCACTAATTGATATTGCAGAACATACAGATGGACAAACATTGATCAGAGACCATAAAAATGAATGTATGGATAAAATTTGATTAACTGATAATGCAGAAGAAACAGGATATGTTAAAATTAATTCTGTCTTCTGCCCTGTGACTAAAGAAGATGCAGTTGGATCCCCTGGGGGAATACAGGTGCCCAGGTTCTACACACAAAAGTTGACAGTATTCCCAGCAGCCCTGCTATTAAACCTTAATGCAACAGCTATTAAACAGGTGCCTACTGTTCCTAGACTCTTCTGCACCTACATACTTCCCCCATGAAAGACTGAATTCCTGGAAATTAGGAAAGCCTGTACCTATCATGAACTGGGACTGAGGAGCTGCACTGTATGTCTGATTCATGCTAAAGCACTGGGAGGTCTGCAATGTGTTTGCACGTCTGGGATGTGGGAAGGTTCTGTGCTTCTTTGAAAGGAAATTTTAATCCAGACTGTGCACCTCCTTAGAAAAAATCTTATTCAACAGGCTGTGAAATAGACACAGTTCTATTCTATAGTAACTGGACCAGTTTCAACTGGAAGTGTTAAGAAAGTCTCTCTATGCAAACTGTTGAGATGGAGGCACTCAGGGCAGGTCTGTCATATCATTGCCCAGCCAGAGACTTATTATTTGTATTACAGTCCTTTATATCACAGATATTTTTTTTATTCATTTATCTGGCAAAAATCCTTAGCTTTCAGCCAGAAATGAAGATTTGGCTTTGTGAAAGCACCAGATGAGGGGTCTCAGCCCAGAATCCTAGATGGAGGAAAATGCTTCTCCTGGCCTAGAAACATGGCTGAGCATCGTTTCCTCTGAGAAAACCTTTGGCTCTCTTGGCTCTCTTTTCTCCTTGAAATTTTGTTTGTGGGTCAGGCCTCCCTCTGCTCAGTCGTGAGCCTATTTGTAGGCACCTAACTTATCACATGTATTGTACCAGGGAGCCCTGTCAAGGTGAATACTGTGAAGGACAGTCTAAAAATTCGATCTACAGTGAGTCTACAGTGTTTGCTTCTCTCTCAGCTAATCAGTGGCTTTTTGTCTTCTAAAGAGCTTGCCAATTAAATGAATTCCAATGAATGCCACTTTATCAGCTTATCCAGGGCATTGTTTCCAAGTATGTATAAGGATAACAGATATTTTAAAAAATGCATGAAATATTTATAATAGGGCATAGAATCTGAGATCAGAAGAGACGATAAAGCTGTAGCTGTGTAACAACCACACATAACAGAAATCAAATATTTGTTTCAAAACTATAATTCTGACTGATATACAGAATATTAATTTCTGAGTTACCAACAAAGGCAAAGGAAGTTTCAACAATTTCTAATGCAAAATTAGCAGGCAATCTCCAAAGCGTATTAGACATTGACAAAGAAATTTTTTACTTGTACTTGTAGTTTTGCATTTATATATTTTTATTTTCCTTCCTCAAGCTGAGTGAAATAGAAAACAACCAAAAAAAAACCCTCAAAAAAGCATCAAAAAAGGCATAAAACAAAAAGCCTGAATGCTGGAATTCAGCTTTATTATCCTCATTCTGACACACAGAACTCTAAGCTGTTATTACTGCCCCAAAAAGAAACATTCAAAAAACATTTCAAATGTTTCACAAGATATTTTTCCCAAATTTTTCTTTGTCTAGCTGAAACCATGTTAGTTTTAAAGGGACAAGACTTGCACAATATGCATATATGCCTGCATTGAGATTACTATATATTACTGAAGAGGCACAAAAGCTTCACAATTTATTTACAGCTGGATGGCACTGAAATTAGATGTCAATTGCCCAGGCATTCACACCATCAGATTGACAGCTGGAGTGAAGGAATTGCTGGTGCTGTTTAATTGTTTGCCAGAAGAGGCATTTAATAAAAAGAAATGAAGAACCCATGTTCTTGGCAGTGTATAAAAGTATTACAAGACTCTCTGAGATTTATGTTTACCAATAGTTTTTAATTGTTGTTCTACTTCTGATTTAGATGGTTACATCTAATTTCACGGTTTAATTGATAATATAATTTCTGAGCTTTAAGAGTAGTGATCTGGTTATTAAGAGCCATATGGTGAAATAAAAAATCCAATAGATTGTTAAAAGGGTACCGGATGCACAGTCTGTTGAAGTCAGTGGAAATTTCCCTTTGACTGTGGACCAAGCCCAAGGGAAGCAGCATCTTGGCCACTGGGAATGCTGGTAACTCACTACCTGCCCCCTGCCTCCCTCCATCACCGTTCTGAAAGCAATCTCTTGCCTGTTGCCTGCTGTAGTTTTGCAAACTTACTATTATAAAAAGCCATTCTAGTCTGTTGGTTATTTGTGATTTCACCAACTGTAAAGCAGAGGCATTTTATTTTAAAATATTTATTATCAGTTAATTTTTGCCCAGAAAACTTCCCACTGTATCCCACAAGGTACCTACTGCCGGCAGTTTGAATCTTTTTTTTTTTTGCTTTTTAGTCAACTTTCCTCCATTAGATCAATACTGCTCCCAGTACCATATATTCCTTTTCTCATAAAGCACATCAATGCTGAAATAGAGTTATATCAAATAACCATTATTAGTGCAGTGAGAAATGAACGTCTATTTTAAAAAATGCAGACCTGTGTAATGTATCATAGAAACTAACGTGCCAAAATCAACAGAACTTCACTTAGGGTGCATGTGTAGACATATATCTCTCATTGTTCTAACATAAATACATAAATTCACCATGTAAGAATAAGATCATGCAGCCCTCTTTATAATGAGTCAGATTTTCAGTGTTCCTGTCTCCATTTTCAAAGAAAGTTACTTCAATACCCAAGAAAGTATTTTTCTTTCCCTTTTAACTCTCCTTTTTTCTTTTTTTTTTTTCAAGGAGCCTCCTCTGCTTTTGAGGTACTTGACTACAATTTATCTTTTTTACAGTAATTCAGAGCACAGCATGTTGAGCTTTTTAGAAAATGCCGGTAAGTGTGCAACAGGTAACAGCTCTGTAAATACTCATTTATATGACAGTCATCAACAATGATTGAATTTAATTCAATATTAATTATTTTACAGAAGTGCCATATATGTATTTAAGTATGAATTACAGAAACAGAGGCACTGATATGCCTGCTCCCAATTCCATTTTATACACTTTCCTGGGACCCCATGGTTTATTGAGGCATGCTGGTGGCAAAGGACTAGTTTAAGCTAGCAAAGAGTATTTTTATGTGAAGCTGTATGTGACCAAAATGTAAAAAAGTATTTCTTTGGTTAAACTGATACAGCATGACTACTTGCACTCATACAAGCGGACCAGATTATGGAAACAAGCAGAACGCTCTGGGCTGTGTGCCTCTGCAGTGCAAGCAGCAGTATAGGAAACAAACACGCAAAATGTCAGGAGTGGGCATTAGATGTGAATTGTCACCGTATCACTGATGTCTTCAAGCATGCTCCTACTCTATGGTGAAAGATAAGTTTCCAGTTTTCATGGAGAAAGAAATGCCTTTCACTTCACCAAAAGGGTAAGATTGTTAGCACAGAGTGGCTGACACTGCAAATTTCTGCTCTGACCCCACCGCAGTGTCTAGTAGCTGCGACCATGGCTATGTTCTGTCAGTGTTGGTGAGACAGTACTCCACCATGGGCTGACACTGCTGTGTGCATTATAGAGCTTCAGTGCAGACTCAGTCCATAAAACAATGACTAGTTTGCATCTGTAATGGCAACATGCAGCTGTCCAACACTTTTACTACAGATTTCCATCAGTTACACTTCTGAGAATGGCATTCTGCATTTCAGTTGTGTCTTCAAGAATGGCTCCTCCTAGGAGCTGAATGTTGCTAGCAAAATGGAGAGAATGGCACTGCCTGAGGCACAGGTAGCATGATCAAGAGAAAGAGTCTAGTCTTAGGACAGGAGATTTCCTATGTGTCAATGATATTTAACTTGGAAATTTATGAAATTAAATGTCTCCAAATCTTAGGGGGAAACATATCATGGCATCTGGAAGCAATGTTTGGGTTTTATTCCCTGAGGTGCTGGTTTGCCTTTCAACAGATGGTGGGGAGGCTCTCAGCTTGTCAGTATAGTCCTATAACTTATTTCTTATGTGATGCTTTTAACAACTATCAAGAAAAATCTGTCACACTTCAGAGATAGGCTTCAAAAGAGTCTGAATTCTGCAACAGCCTGTGCTGACATATTAAGTCAGTCACCTGCACTAAGACTAGCTGTTTTTTAAATGGCCAGAGAGATGTAACCAACAGCTAATAAGGTCTTACTGCTTGTAACTAAAAAGTGACCTCTGAGTTAGAAAATGGCTACTGGGACATTTTGGAATTAAAAGGTGATGAAAATTTGAATTTATTGTGAGGGATGGGTAGAAATAGATTTTCTTGAATAGTTACAATACTAGAGCAGCATCTGTAAATGAGGATAGATTTGATATGTCAGCTCATGATAAAATAAATATAGTTATTTAAGTATAGGTCCCCTTGAGGGTACAGGATTTCATCTCAATTCCAGAGCCAGGGAAAGGAAGGCTGAAGTACTTTCTCCACAAGACTTCATACTCAGAGAATACCTGAGATTGGATAGCATTTCTAGACATCATATACTTCAACCACTTTGACCAGAGGAGGGTCACCTAAGGCAGGTTACTCAATATTATGTCCAGTCAGGTTTCCACAGAATCACAGAGTAACAGAATATTAAGAATTGGAAGGGACCTCAACAGATTGTCTCGTCCAACCCCCCTACCACACTAGGATTCCTGAGGCCAGGTCACACAGAAGCATGTCCAGAAGGGTTTTGAACATCTCCAGAGAAGGAGACTCCACAACCTCTCTGGGCAGTCTGTTCCAGTGCTCTGCCACCCTCACTGGAAATTTTTTTTTTGTTGTATTCACATGGAACCTCCTATGTTTCAGCCTGAAACCATTGCCCCTTGTCCTGTCACTGGGCTTCACAGAGAAGAGCCTGATCTCATCCTCACACACCCTTCACATATTTAAAAGCACAGATGAGGTCACACCTTGGACTCTTCCAAGCTGAAGAGACACAGCTCCCTGTGATAGATGGAAAGCTGGATATGAGCCAGCAATGTATATTTGCAGCTCAGAAAGCCAACCACATCCTGGGCTGCATCAGGAGAGGTGTGACCAGCAGGTCTAGGGAGGTGATTCTCCCCCTCTACCCTGCCCTTGTGAGGCCCCACCTGGAGTACTGCGTCCAGTTCTGGGCTCCTCAACACAAAAATGATGTGGACCTGTTAGAGCGAGTCCAGAGGAGGGCCACAAAGATGATTAAAGGACTGGAGGACCTCCCATAAGAGGAAAGGCTGAAACAGTTGGGGTTGTTCAGCCTTAAAAAGAGAAGGCTTTGAGGGGATCTCATAGCTGCCTTCCAGTACCTAAAGGGGGACTATAGGATAGAAGGGGAGAGACTTTTTAGATTCTCAAACTGTGATAAGACAAGGGGAAATGGCTACAAGCTACAAGAAGGGAACTTTAGATTAGAGACTAGGAGGAATTTCTTTACCAGGAGGGTGGTTAGGCACTGGAACAGGTTGCCCAGGGAGGTTGTGGATTCCCCATCCTTGGCGGTGTTCAAGGCTAGGCTGGATGTGGCCCTGGGCGACCTGGTCTAGTAATTGGCGTCCCTGCCCATGGTGGGGGGGTTGGAACTAGATGATCTTTAAGGTCCCTTCCAACCTGAGCCATTCTATGATTCCCTCAGCCTTTCCTCAGAATGAAGATGTTCTACTCCTGTAAAGATCTTTCTGTCTCTGCGCTGGACTCTTTCCAGCAGTTCCCTATCCTTCTTCAACTGAGGGGCCTAGAACTGGGCACAAGATTCCAGATGCAGCCTCACCAGGGTAGAGTAAAGGGGGAGAAGAACCTCTCTTGACCTACTAACTACACCCCTTCTAATACACCCCAGCATCCCATTGGCCCTCTTGGCCATAAGAGCACACTTCTGCCTCATGGTCACCCTTCCATCTACCAGGACCCCCAGATGCCTCTCCCCTTCCCTGTTCTCCAACAACTCAGTCCCCAACCTATAGTGATCCATGGGGCTGGTCTTTCCCAGGTGCTAACCTCAACACCTGTCCTTGTTGAATTTTATCCAGTTTCTCCCTGCCCAACTCTCAGCCTGTCTAAGTCACTCTGAAAGGCAGCACAACCCTCCAGTGTGTCAGCCACTCCACCCAGTTTAGTGTCATCAGCAAATTTGTTGAAAGTGCACTCTGTTCCCTCATCCAGGTCGTTAATGAATAGATTGAAAAGCACTGGTCCCAGTACCAACCCTTGAGGGACTCCACTACACACAGGCCACCAACTAGACTCCATCCCATTGACAACGATTCTCTGACTTCTGTCCTTCAACCGGTTCACAATCCACTGCACTACCCAATCAGCCAGACTTCCTCAGTTTAGCTGCAAGGATGCTGCGGAGACAGTGTTAAGTGCTTTACTGAAATCAAGATAAGCCACATCCACTGCTCTACCATCATCTATCCCCCTGGTGAGGTCCTCATCAAAGGCTATCAGGTTGGTCAGCTATGACTTCCTCTTGGTAAGCCCGTGCTGACTGCTCCTAATAACCCCCTTAGCCACAGCCCCTGTTCCGCAGGACTTACCAAAGATGATGGAGAGTGGCCTGGCAATGACTTCTGCCACCTCCCTCAACTCCCCTGGTACATCCCCTCAGGACCCATGGATTTATGGATGTGCATATGGCTTAAGTGCTCCCCAGCCCAGTCCTCCTCAACTAAGGAAAACTCCTCCAGTATCCTAACATCATGTGTGGGCTCAGGGGTCTGAGGCTCCTGAGGACAGTCTCTAACAGTATCAACAGAGACAAGGAAGGCATTCAGTAACTCCACTTTCTTTGTATCATCTGTCACCAAGGCACCCATCTCATTCAGCAGTGGACCTATATTGCCTCTAGTATTAGTTTTTCACACAATGTATTTGAAGAAGACCTTCCTATTGTCCTTGATCCCCCTTGCAAGATTTAATTCCAGAGAGGCCTTAGCTTTCCTAGATACCTCTCTACAACCTCTGAGAACAGTATTATACTCTTCCCATGTAGCCAGCCCCTCTTTCCATGACTTGCNAGTAGGACCGTGTCCTGTACCTTTTCCTACAAAAACCTTCGGAAAAAGCCTAGTGTGTTGTGAGTAGTTGAGTTGTGAGTGGAGCTGTGAGTGGTGTGTGTATGAGAGAGAATGTGACGGTGATCACCCACCACCATGAAAGGAGCAGAAGGACTCCAGACCCTCAAGACATTNTGTTGGGATGCTCTGATCCTGAGCTTGGAAGAAGTGGTTCTTGAATGTTAACCAAATGCCTCAAAGGGTGAATGTCCAAATCCTTCTCTGGACAACTTGATCTAGTGTTTGATCACCATCTGTAAGAGACTGTTTGAATCCTCTTTCTTATCAGCTATGGAAAACGGGTTTCTTAGCTGTGCTGAGATGTTAATATCTCAAAGCTTAATTGATCATTGACTATTGTCTTTGAAGAAGACAATGCCAGACCTTGCCGGAGCCAGAGACTAGGAAACTGCAGTGCAGGACAATGAGGTCTAGTTAAAACCTTGAGATAAGGCAAAGGTGTGTGGACATCTTGTGAGGAATTTATTCATGAGAAAAGTGTGGAGAAACCTGCGGGATATTCCCTTTATCTTAAGGATCAGTAGGACCGTGTCCTGTACCTTTTCCTACAAAAACCTTCGGAAAAAGCCTAGTGTGTTGTGAGTAGTTGAGTTGTGAGTGGAGCTGTGAGTGGTGTGTGTATGAGAGAGAATGTGACGGTGATCACCCACCACCATGAAAGGAGCAGAAGGACTCCAGACCCTCAAGACATTGCTGGACCAGATCCATGGTGGTGTAACTATGCCCTCTTGCTCTCTGTTCTGTCTCTCTGCTTAATTCTTCCTTCTTTTCCTCTGTCCTACTATTCTATCTCTCTAACTCCCTAATTTTAATAAACCGCAAGAGATTTTCAGCATTTGACCTCATTTGTGTCTTAATTTCACCCTTGGGGAAAGATTTTTCGCATCTGTCCTGTGTCCATTAAGCAGGCTGGGACACCATCACAGGAAAAAAACCCTCTTAACATGTTCAAGTGGAATTTCAATTTGTGTTTATTTCTTCTTTGAAACATTGAAAAAACTCATGGTTAGAAAGAACCTTTAAGATCAAGTCCAACTGATATCCCTACACTACTGCTATCCCTAAACCATCTCCCTACATGCCCCATCTACCCTTTTTTTGAAAACCTCCAGGGATGGTGAGTCCACCACTCCCCTGGGCAGTCTATTCCAATATTTAACTACTGTTTTGGTAAAGAAATTTTTCCTAATATCCCATCTAAACCTTCCTTGGCACTACTTGAACCCATTCTTGTCCTCTCACTGGGCAGAAAACTGAGAAGGGTGTGGTTCTGTCTTCTTCACTTACTCCCACCACCAGGCATTTATAAATTGGTAAGATTTACCCAGAGCTTTCCCTTCTTCAGGGTAAGCAATCTCAGTTCTTTCAGTGTTTCCTTGCACCCCTGATTCTTAAAGCCCTCAATTGTCTTAGTGGGTCCTTGCTGGACTCTATCTAGTGAGTCCACGTATTTCTTGTACTGGGAATCCTTCATGGGGCCCAGCATTCCAGATGTGTCTTACCAATCCTGAGTTGAGAGGATTGATGACCTCATTCAACTTGCCTGCAACAGTCCTAACAGCCCAAGGTGTTATTTTCCTTCTTTGCTGTCTCATGGCTATCTTGTTGTCTACCAGGACCTTCACATTTTTGCAAGGCTGCTTTCTAGCCAGTTACCTCCCAGCATGCATTAATGTTAGGGGTTATTACTCCTCACGTGCAGGACTTTGCATTTCTTCTTGTAGAATGACATGAGTTTCCTGTTGGACCATCTCTCCAGCCAGCTGAGATCCCTAAGAATGGCAACACAAACTGAGGTATTAGCCACTCCTTCCAACATTGTATCATCTGCAAACTTGCAAAGGACCCACTCTGTCTCATTGTCTAGGTCATTAATTAAGGTGTTAAAAAGGATTGATGTCAGTACTAGAGGAAGGCTGTACCTCATGTTCAAAGAAGGGCTAAGTATTAAATAAGTAAAGCAAAGTGGTAAAAATCTAGCTTTTGATCAAGTCCTCTTCTATATAAATCTTACACTCATCCATCAATGCAGCTGATTGCAGGGCACAAAAGTCTTTCAACAAAAGTTTTTACTTCTGTGGTCTGGTGTTCTGTGACTTTGATTTACTCCTGTAAATCCTTTATACTTTTAGGTAGTTTCCTAAACACACATTGAAGAGTCTAGAACTACTTAACTTCCAAAACCAAAGAACAGGAGTACTAATCCCAGTGTGACCAAATATAATATCCCCAAGGATAAAAGACTGAAAAAGCAAGAAAGACCATCTCATCTTTTCTGACCACAAAAGTTGTATCTACACAAACAAGTAATTTGCAACAATAGAAACAAATCAGTAGATTGAAAAGGTTGGTGCTGAGGCCCAGAACTAAGTTAGCTAAAATAACTGAACCCTTCTGCAACCAGAACCAACATGAAGTATGACCAGGGAATTTGCTTGAAAACCACAGCTGCTCTGAAGTGAAACACTTAATGTAAGCTCAGCTTATGGTTGTATCCTTACAAAAGGTGGAGTAAAGAAATTAGTCTGAAACCTATGAGGGAAGAAACTTGCTGGTCTTTGACATATTTGCTTCGTTTATCTCTAGATATAAGGAAGTAGCTTTTCAGGAAGACTAGAGGAATAAAGGTCTAGAGAAATAGGTGAGAAGTAACTACCTTTATATGTGTGTGTGTGTGTGTGTGTGTGTGTGTATATATATGAACACATGATGTAGGTATTTTCCCAAAGCTCATGACATGGTCTTGTAAATCCTTTTTCCATCAGTATTATAAAGAAACACATCTCACTTTTTGTAGACTCAGTTTAGTTTTCATTGAATTAATGGAGTTATCTTTGTCAGTTCAGTCAGCACTTGATGAGACACAGATTAGATTCATCATTATGGCTGGGCTTCATGAACGAAGATTTGGGAAGGGCTCTACCCACATTTGCTGCAAGCGCGTTGGTGACTAAAAAGGCCAATACGAGATAGGCATGACCAGTTGCAAAAGGCACAGCAGAAAGACTCCTTAGATGGTGTGTTCTGCAAGGCACAATTCTTTCTGCACTGTCTTTTCTCCTCAAGGGTGATCCTGCATGCTTTCTCAAAAGCATCCGCAGCATTAAAGATGGCATGTCTCCAGGCCTCCCACTTGGAGAACACAAAGAGAGAAGAGACAACAGCAATAACAATAATAGTAAAAATACTAATGAAATAACACATAAAACACGTGCTATACAATGCAACTGTTCACCACCTGGAACCATTGCAGCCCAGCCAGACTGCCAGCTCTACCTATAAAAATTCTGTATGCTTCCCCCAGCCAACTCCTCCCCCTTATATACTGGGCATGCTGTCAGTATGATTCTCTCAGGGGTTAGGGCTGGGCCAGCCACTAAACAAGTAACAGATGCTCTCTATTAGCCCCTTTCCCCCCAGGAGAGGGGAAAGGGAATAAGGGAGAGAGACTTATGGACTTGAAAACTAAAACTACTTTAATAAAAATAATAACAATAAAATGAAATATATGCAAATATATACAAAACCAATATCGAACCCAACCCCCCAATGGCAATTACTTCACTGTCACCACTGATGCTGTGACAGAAGTCCCAGACTGGTCTCAGTGGCAGATGGGAACCATATTCAGGATTGAAGGCAGAACAGACAGTCCTCCTCAGATGCTGGTCACTGAAGAAGAAAGAGCTTGACCCTTGTGATCCCTCAGCTTTATATCAAATATGATGTATATGGAATGGAATACATAGTTGGTCCATTTAGGGTCACCTGTCTTGTTCACTCCTCCCCACAGGTGCACTCTTTTACCCTGCACCCCCTAACGTTGAACACAAGATTTAGTAGTGACCTTGGACTGCATATCAATATTTGGTACTAACTCTAAACATTGGGTCTTATCACTACTAGAAGCAGATGCCATCTGTGAAAACATGCAGTTAACTTCAGAAAGTGCAATCACTTAGAAGAGACTTATCTGAAAAGTAAAATCAATGAACAGAATTAGTTCTGTTCTAACTTAAACCAGGATGGATTACCATTGGATGGTTCAATTGGGCTATCCTGGTTGTGGCCCCTCCCAGCTTCTTGTGAAAATTAACCCTGTCCTAGTGTATCCGTGTTAGGGTTAGGGCTGGATTG
>VWZX01004134.1:80189-107020 GCA_013399015.1 Galbula dea | reverse complement strand
TCCCTTCCAACTCCTAATATTCTGTGATTCTGTAAACGGTAAGTGTGTGGATTGTCAGTGGGCCAGTTTTTTAATTCTTGAAGGACTGCTGATCCCAGTTATACTTTCCAAGAATTTATCACGTGAAGCTCTTTACTTGTTTTTTTCTGAAACAAATCATNTAGGTTTAGATTAGATATTAAGAAGAATTTCTTTACTGAAAGAGTGGTGAGATATTGGAATAGGCTGCCCGGGGAGGTGGTGGAGTCACCATCCCTGGAGGTTTTTAAGAAGAGGATAGATGTGTTTCTTCAGGGGATGATTTAGGGGTAAGAGTAGTGTAGGGCTATCAGTTGGACGAGATGATCTTGTGGGTCCTTTCCAACCGTAATGATTCTGTGATTCTGTGTGATGTTATATTTTTTACTATCACTGAGTGTTTTAAAATAGCTACCAAACTCGTTATCTTCTGGTATTTTTTCCTTGTGTGTTTCTTTTAATTCTAGATTTCTAAGTTCACTTTTTTGTCACATGAGAATCCCAACAGTTCTATCAGAAATCTGTTAATATTTTTTATGATGGTATTGCAGATCAGACTCATATTCCATAAAAGATACAGAGTTTTTGTCCACGTGTAGGTTCTAGAAATGTGTTTTGAACCTCAGGATATTCACTCTCCAGCAACCTGAGTGTTGAAGGCTATCATTCAGATTTACTGCATCACCATTTCTGAAATTCTGTGCTTTTGGCATGAGCCTTAGCTGGGATTAGAATCAGTTCCCAGTTTCTGTTTCCAACTGCCTGTATGATAATCTTCAGTTGGTTTTATAGATTTTCTGCGTTTCTAATAAAATAAACTCATAAACAACTGTTAACTGCATTAAATTTATGCCTGATACAAGAAGAGCTGGTAGGCTAATTTAGTGGCCAAAAATAGTCTATTGTTTGGACCCATGCTGTTACTTCAAGGATAACTGCATTGCAAACATCTGCTCCACCCTCTTTATTGCTGTGGAATGCTTTTTGTGACCTTTATTTTTTTGGAAGAACACTGACAGTAGAACTTTTTGTGTGTTGTTTGTTGTTTTAAACTGAATTATTGCAGTGTTCTGGAATGCACCAGAATTATCCAAAACAGTTCAGCCTCTGCAAAGGGGATTCAGGTGGTGAAAAAAGATCATATGCCACATAGATCTGTGGCAGGATTCTTTTTTTTTTTTATCTGCCTTCAAAATGATGAAAGCTAATAATCTACAAATGCAAAGAGATTTTTGGAGCAAGGCTTGTGAGTTGCTGAAAAAGTATGCAACCTGATTGAGACAGGTAGCTTTCAGGTTTTGTTTTTCCTTGAAAATTGTTGGAAACAGAGCAGTAAGTATATTAGGGCTCTTTTTTGTTTCTTCGTCAATTCATAGAAACTTTTACTAAAAGAGGCCACTATATTGCAAAAATTAATTCTACAGATATTTTTAAAATTACATTTGTTACAGGGTTGATGAGCAGTCATGTGGAGGGCTAACGCGATTTTCCCAGATTATTTTGTACAGAAGAACAATTATTTTTAACTTAACTTCTTTAAAAGTTTCCAAAAGTTGTAATTACTTCTCTCCTCTTTTTCAAATAAATGGCATTACTCTTCTGCTGTACAACGTGTTCACCAGCTTGTGTTTGTAAGTGCTGTCTTTATTGGGGAGGGTCAAAGAACTTCCTTTTGCTTTCTCATTGTCTGATAGTAACACATAGTACCACGATGGTCTCAGAGTCATTAGGTTGGGAATCCTGAGAACAGTGAATCCTTCCTGAAGGTGCTGCAGCTGCTGTCTGAAGTCCTGCTGCACCTTGCAGAATTTAGCTTGTCTAAGATAAGCTCATAGTACTCAACCTGGGGACCTGCAGAAGCTTGAGAAGTGGGGCTGTGTGAACCTCATGAAGTTCAACAAAGCCAAATGCAAGGTCCCACACATTGGTGAGTTTAGTCCCCGATATCAATACAGGTTAAGGGATTATGTGGTTTGCAGAGAGGCAGTTGGGGGTACTGGTGGATGAAAAGCTTGGCATGAGCTGACAATGCGTGCTCACAGCCCAGAAGGCTAACCGAATCCTGAGCTGCATCAAAAAAAGCATGACCAGGAGATCAAGGGAGGTGATTCTGCCACTTTGCTTTCATGCAACCTCATCTGGAATACTGCATCCAGCTCCAGAGTCCTCAGTATAAGAAGCTCATGAACCTATTGGAGTGGACCCAGTGAAGGGCCACAAAAATGATCAGAAGTTTGGAACACTTCTCCTATGAGGAAAGGTTGAGAGTGTTTGGGTTGTTCAGCCTGGAGAAGAGAAGGCTCCAGGGGGACCTTATTGTGTCCCATCGGTAGTTCAAGTGAGCCTGTAAGACAGGTGGGGACAGTCTTTTTAGTAAGGCCTGTTAGAATAAGACAAAGGGTAATGGCTTTAAACTAAGGATAGTTTATATCCAGTTTAGACTGGATATAAGGAGGAAATTTTTCACAATGAGGGTGGTGAAGCACTGGAACAGATTGCCCAGAGAAGTAGCGGGTACCCCATCCCTGGAAAATACAATGACTTTTTTTCAGAGGTCTATTCAGTTATCCAAGGTGTTACATATCTGAAAGCCAGTTTTGCTTGACCTACAAGGCATAGTTGTTGCATGCCAAGACTTTGGTTTTGAAAAGCCCTCTCATCAGTGTATGTTCCTCTGCAAATACTTGACATAGTGCAATGTTAGAATAAACCCTAACATAAAGTAAAAACACATAAATGGATGATTTGGATTTGTGAAGTAGAAATTCAGAGCTGAAAAGAGGCCTTTCAGGTAGAACAGAACTGAGCTGCATTGTTTCGCTTCTCTGTTCTTTTTGGTTATGTATATTTTATTTTAACCTTTGGGTTCTCGATGGTAGGATTTCCTCAAGTCTGATGACTCGAGAAGTGAAGGGTGCTCATGGAGATGAATTTGCTTCAATTTTTCCACAGTAGGGGTAATGTATTATTAACAAGGCAATAGATAAGTCTGTTTTAAATAATTAAGCAGATTGCAGTAGCAGATGAACTAAGGGAGAAAGAAGAGAAAGGAAATTAAATAAAGATGAGTTTTTATTAATAGAATACCATTTTCAGTGAAGCCCAGTGACAAGACAAGGGGCAATGGCTGTAAGCTGAAGCATAGGAGTTTCCATGTGAATACAAGAAAAAGTGTTTTCCCAGTGAGGGTGTCAGAGCACTGGAACAGATTGCCCAGAGAGGTTGTGGAGTCTCCTTCTCTGGACGTATTCAAAACCCATCTGGATGAATTTCTGTGTGACCTGGTCTAGGGAATCTTGCTGGGGCACGGGGTTGGACTAGATGATCTTTTGAGGTCCCTTCTAACTCCTAACATTCTGTGATTCTTTTTCTGAGTAGAACTTTTAGAGCTGTTGTTTGAGCATACAGAATACTGGTTATCTTTCCCTAATCTATGGAATACCACAGTCTTAAAATAATACAGAGAAAAAGCACCCCAAAAGCCTGAAACCAAAAATAATTAAAAAAATAACTAACCAAAAGGCATTTTAATATTCAGGGCAGAAAGCTTTATGCTGATTCATCAATCACAGAGGAGAGCTTGAATTTATCCATTAGTCTACTTGAAGATAAACACTTTCCAGATGAGTTGTGGACTTTTAAGTTACAGTGAGCACTGGATACATAACCTCTTGAAATTTTTCGGTTTGGTTTGGTTTATTATGTTCTTTAATTATCAAAAGCTGAAAAAAATGTCAAGTGATTTTCCTGTGCTGTTTAAAACTAGAACAGCACTTGTTACAGTTGAAAGTCTTGAAAATATAGGAGGATTCTACACTAACTTTTTCAGACTGTCACCTGAAGCTGCATTCAAATTACCAGTTCAAGTTAAAGTGCAGCTAAAAAAGTCCATACTTGCAAGAGAGAAACAGCCAGCACTGAAACAGCTTCCATGAGCCCTACTGTGCTGGCAGCCTTCTATCCAGCAAGTGTACTGCTGGACAGATTCTGCCTGCAGAGTATGTGAACGTGATCTGACAGACAGTCAGAGTCCATACAGCCTAAGATTTTATTCAAAGAGGAGTTACCAGCTTACCAAGTGACTGTGCTACTATGTGGTGACTGCTACTGACCCTTGTGGCCAAGAGGCTCTTTGAAATGGGCAAAATAAAGGGCAATTTTGCCATAACAGGCTCAGTTACATTTATTGTCCGTTCACTGGGACTTTTGTTGGTCAGATCTAGACCTCTGTGTATTCCTGGGTATGTTTTTATTTTGTGTTAGAGACTTAATAATGTACCATTAACAGATGGGAATCTTCAGAGACTTTGACAGAGGTACACAGTTACTGCTTAGGTAAGAATCTCTATTTTTGTAACTTCAGTGACTTTTACTGAAGAATTAAAACTCAGCAATATTGTGCAGGCACTCATGGACAATTTTTTGTTTTAAAAAAAGCTAGTTTGCTCAGAGCTTTGGCATTGTGTAACGTGTGGGCAGTTACATCTCTCAAGTAGGTCTGTCAGTCATTGTCTACGTGGTGCCAAGTGGCAGGAGGCTCTGTCCTTGAAGGGCATTGTCAGCTGGATCAGGGGTGATTCCCTAAAGTAAGACTTCCCAAACTACATTTGTTCCCAGGTCTTAACATATGGCTGGTCTGTAATCCTTCATGACCGCTCTGGCACGTGTGATCCATTACTATAATTTACCTTAATCACAGAATCACACAGAATCACAGAATGTTAGGAGTTGGAAGGGACCTCGAAAGATCATCTAGTCCAACCCCCCTGCCACAGCAGGATTCCCTAGACCAGGTTAATCTGCATACAAAACACCTCCTATGCTGTGTTCGTAAGACTGTCATACATGATCTTACCTGCATCTGTAGGAAGTTTCTTTTGACTACTGGCAAGTGTCTTGCCCATGTAGTCTTTGGTCATTTCTGCAGCAGAAACTACATGAGGGAACCACTGGGTCAGCCAGAGTCCCAGCCCAGAATCATAGAATGGCTCAGGTTGGAAGGGACCTTAAAGATCATCTAGTTCCAACCCCCCTGCCATGGGCAGGAACACCACATGCACTAGACCAGGTCATCCAGGGCCACATCCAGCCTGGCCTTAAACACTGCCAGGGATGGGACCTCCACAACCTTTCTGGGCAACCTGTTCCAGTATCTCACCACCCTTTGGGTAAAGAACCCCCTTCTAATCTCCAGCCTAAATCTCTCCTCCTTCAGCTTGTAGCCATTCCCCCGTGTCCTGCTGCAATCAGACCAGGAGAAAAGTCTCTCTCCTTCTGCCTTATAATCCCCTTTCAGGTACTGAAAGGCCACTATAAGNGGCTGTTCTCAACGAGTTCTTTTCCCAGCCTATACTCATATCTTGGGTTGCTCCTACCCAGATGCAGGACCTTACACTTGGACTTGTTGAATTTCATTTGATTCTCACAGGCCCATTTTTCAAGCCTGTCCAGGTCCCTCTGGATGGCATCTCGCCCCTCTGGCGTGTCAGCTACACTACTCAGCTTGGTGTCATCTGCGAACTTGCTGAGGGTGCACTCAATACCTCTGTGCAAGTCATTAATAAAGACTTTAATAAAGAATTAGATGTTAATAAAGAATGGTAGTTAGCACCCTGAAGTGATGAAATGTGCCTCTCACGTGTCATATGCAAAGGAGGAGCCTGCTGCGGGAATCTCAGGCTGCTTGAAATTCCTGTATAGAGAGGTCCTTTAGCAATTAGTCAAACACATGGTTCTGAAGTAAGTAGTTCAGTTAGTTACCTTGTCTCAAGCCAACTTCTTGTATCACCTGTGCACAGAGTTGCAGGGAGCATGTCCTGAACCACCCAGCAAACTGATGGGTAAGAGGACTGGGTATGTGCAGAGGTAGTTACGCAGCAATTACAGTTATACCCTACTACTACAGTACGAACTTAAGTTTCATCCTTAGGTCACACTCATGAATTCAGTTGCATAGATTGTGCCACAGTATGCATGTGTATGTACAGTTGTTCTGAGTTGGTTTTATTTTTTCAAACCCTCTGTCTTTAACCCAGCAGTTAAAGCAAATATAAACAGAGAACCAATAATGATGGTTAGTTATATTTTAAGGAAATTTAGTTTTCAGCTCCGTATCAGTACTTCAGGATGTCCAAAAGCTATGAACATATATTAATGGTCTGAACAGAATTTCAGTTGTTCATACCACAGTAGATAATCTGCCACAACATAGTTGTGCTAAAACCTAAGAGATTTACTGCCATAGTTGTGCTGTACTGGACAGTGCTTGTGAACTCATGAACCTGACTATGCTTATATGTTGGACCTGAATATTTCATGGTACTTTGACCTGTGCCTAATGCATATGAGTACCCCTCAGAAGACTTTTATCACTAAAATCAAACAAATTTAAATCCTTGCTTTATCCAGTTGTCTCCTCTGGACTAACGCACAAGACGCCTGTGTATACTATTCCTCTGCCAAGAAGCCTGTAGGTGGGCATTTGTGTCATATAAGTAATGGCCCTTTCAGTGAATCTTCTGTTGCTGAAGTGTTTGTTGATTTCAGCTCCTCTGTCCCAGCCTTGTGATTGTTTACTATTAGAATATATTCTTTTCAGACAAGCTGCTGCTAAATGCAAGTAAAATCTGCTTTTAAAGGCAAGATTTTCTTGTCCCCCAAGCAGGTGATTGTCTCTGAAGACGTTTCAGTGTCAGTTATGTTTGTCTTCATGATCTATTCAGTAGCCAGCTGGGTTGACCTAGATAGGTTAGATGCAAGCCTCTCCTGTTACAAGTTCTGTTACTAAATCCCTCTGCACAACAGCAAGGAAAATTTTTCAGGTGAAGTGGGTTGCATTAGTTAGAGTCACACACCAGCAAAATTGAGATGGAGAATTTTTGGATGTACCAGGTTGAGTATCGTAAAAAAAACGTAAGTAGATATTGAAGAGGAGAAATGGGAAAACTAGTACCTTTTTTGTTGTTGCACTTAAGAAAATGCTTAAATTCCATTGATGGACGTTTCTATGTAATAATGGCATGTTTTTACATGAACTTACTATGTTTTTTCTGACAGCATTTTTATTGTGGGCTTCTAAATCTTGTTAACAGTCAACAAAGCAGTCACTAAGCATTTTAGACTTCAGTTGTAGTGTTTTGAGCAACTGTGCAAATGGTCCATCCTCTGTGATTATAAAAATATTTCTTGTTACTGCCATGACTGCATTCTTTCCTTGGGCGTGGTATATGGTACCTCTGAAAATGCATATTGATGCAGAAGAGAATGGGGTGTTTATTCTTCAAGGACTGAACTGTTTGTACAAATGTTTTTGGGGGCAGCTCTCATGTCATGTCTTGTAGCAAACTTTGTAAGATGCTTGATATTTGGGTTTGGTAGTTTTGGTTTTAAGAGTTTTTTCCCCAAAAAATTTGATCAGACTTTCAAGCAGAGCACTTGGAAAGGCATGTGGTCATTTTGATGGTTCCTGAATTGTGATACTTTGTAGATGAAAATAGCTGAGTATTTGTAGTGCTACTGGACTAACTGTTAATACATTTTAAAGGATGCAAAATTTGTTAATGTCAGCAACCAGCTGGTTTAAATGATTTATTGTTATCACTTCGGTGCATGGATATGAGAGCTTTCTGGCATTTTAAAGAACTCTCTTTTTTTTTGTGGAAACAATTTGATACTAAAATATATTTTTGTTTCTTTGTTTACTATTTAAAACTCAATCCTGAAATATCCTAATGTCATTACTAGGTTCATATCATTGTGCACTTTTTATATTTAATCCCAATACAAAAATACTGTGTAACTATTGGGAATGTGAGCACTATGAGGATGTTTCCTTAAGTAAGTGGGAACTGTCATTTGCGCAGTTGGGTCTCTGTGGCCCTGTAACTCTGGTAGGTACACAGCAACTCAGAGGAGCCTGTGTCTCACCCATACTGGTGCCATGAGCAATTCTGAAGTCCAATGGCACAAGCACATACTTGTGCCATTCTAGGGGCTGTTTCACAGCTACATCTGGTCAGGAACCGTTTCACAGATGCATCTCCTTTTTGACTTGCAGTTGTAATTCAGAGTACAGTGTGATGCAAGGACTCCTCTTCTACCCAGGAGATGCCTGTATAAGGCATTGCTTCTTAAGTCTTTGGAAGCCTTTGTTGGTTACTTATAATTCTGATACTTAGCAACTATCCAAGATAGACCTTTCAAAGGAGCAGGGTAAAGAGAGAGAGGAGAATGAAATTTTATTTTCTTGCTTCATTCTGTATCTGTGAACCAAGCTCACAAAATGTAGATTTTTTTTTTTCACATTATTTCCTAGAACTGAATGTGTCAGCTGGAATGGAGGCATAGTAGGAAGGCAGTCCTAGATTGGAGCTGCTGCCAGCTCAGAGCAGTGACAGTGTTGCCCTTTTCTGTTATGACTCATTGGCTTAGAGAAAAGCCATGTCATGTAATTTTTTATGAAAACAGAAGAATTGTATTTGACTGTCCCACCATCAGTGATGACCTGCTGAGCTGGCAAAGTTAGGGCCAATCTCCCTGTGTCAAAGGAGTGTGTAGAATGCAAGGGCTCCTGGGCTGAATACACAGCTTGGGTACCTAAATGCTAAACCTTCCTTTGAGGATTCATATTTTGGCATGTGCACAGACATCTTTTGCAAGCATCTCCTTAAGATCTGCCTTTAAAAATGCCTGCTGGGTTGAAGCTTTGTGCTCTGGTCTACCTTGGTCTTCATTAATTCCACACTCTGTGTTGTTGCATCATACCCCCATACCAGTCCCCCTGGTCTGCCCTTTACATTCCCTGCTACAGCGCTTTGGTGTCATCAGCATTCATTAGGAATTGCCTACAATTAGAATATCCTTTCCTGAAGCATTCTTTCCCTTTACCAAGATACTTCAATCACATAGATTAGATGTTCCAGGAAATTGGTTTTCTATACTGTTCCCTGTTTTTTTCTGGTGTGATATTGTTGATGATCATGAATGACTAGGACATGATTAGGAAGGCAGTTTCTCCCCTAAATTTCTTACAGTGAAGGGATAAAAATGAGGAATTCTGATCTAGAGCGCAGGTGGAGTACTGAGAGCATAGCACAAACAAATATTTTCCAAGTTTATGCTGTATCTCATATGAGGAGTCACAGTCCTTGATTACACTGGTATTAAATAATCCCTTAAATGTATTCAGAAGTCCTTGAATACATTGTTATTACTCTGTACAATTTATAACATTTGTTTACTAAGGTAATGAAATAACATTTATGAACAACCACTGCAGCCAACCTCTGCTCACCTGAGCTAGTTTAGCAGTTCAGGTTTATTATACCTGAGAGCATGTGTAGTTAGGGGAAATAGCAGTCTTTCTTCACTGTCACCTATTTGACAACTAAGTAATCTTTAGATGAATCCCTGTGTTCTGATTGTGGTTGATTCGCCTGTCTCCCATCCAAGCTTACTTCTTTGTGACTTCATCTTTTCTTTCCTAGAACGTAAAAGTTTAGGACATCAGTCTGCATTGCCTGCAGCCTTCAATAAGCACACAGTCAATTTACTTGCATGCAACAGGCATGTACCCGTGCAACTGAAAGTCCTGTAGCTGCAGCTTAGTTGAATACTGAGAGTATAGTTGGCCCAATAATGATATCAGACAATGCTCCATTCACCTTGCAAAAATGCAGTTTTATGACACACTTTTTAGCTGAATGTTGCTTGCCACTGAGAACAGCTTTTTATTTTTCTAACTGCTTAATGTCATATATTACTAACAAATAAACACAGTTGCTTTTTAAAAATATATAGCTGTTCAGAATAAATTCACTGAGATATTGGTATTTGATCATTATAGTAAAAAGCAAGAGTTACAACATTTTAAAAGTGTTTGTCTTGTTTTTCCTTTTCTTTGCCCTGCCTGCTCCATCTCTTATTTCCACTGCCAATTTAGAAGAAAATTTGAAAGGAGAATTTCCACATTGGTCACTCAGACTATCTATTATTTAATTTTCTTTCTATGTCAGTCTCCGTCTCCAGATTCGTCTTCACCTCGGGGTGCTGAATCGTCAAGTAGGCAACATCACCAGGATGTCTGCAGTACGGCAGAAGCGGCCACTAATAAAGAGGTAGAGTGAAATCTTTTTAATAAACACAGTCTTATTCATGCTGCTTATGCCTTTTTATTTTCTTTGCCAGCTTGTATCTGTGCAGTCTCTTTTCCCAAAATTTCAACAAACTTGAAAAGCTGCTTTGTAGCTACTTTACTGTATGGTTACCTGGCTGTCTGACTGAATTTCTAACAGACTTAAACTGTTTGTCGTGACTCTGTGGTTAGCTGCCACTGAATATATTCAGCAGGCTGGGGTATTGACTTACTAAACAGCCAATATCGCCTCTGTATTGGAGGCAAAAGGAAGAAGCTCTTTTCTTTTTTCTGTGCAGAACATCTTTCTGCAAAGAAAAGAGTGTTTCTCAACCATTTGAAAAAGCTTGCTTAAATGAAATTAATTAGGTAGTAATTTGTGCTGCTTAATGTTTTATCATTGCAGAAACTGATATGCCAATGATTCACAGTCAGAATTCAGTTCCTTACTCCAGGCTCCAAAAAATAAAGCTAAACATTTACTTTATTCTGTAGACAGAAAAATCTGAAATACTTGGTTTATTTGGTTTTTGTTCTTTAAACTCCGAAAAGATCTAGAAACAAGATACAATAGTGTTACTGATGCAAATGTACAAGCTACCTCCCACAAAGAAAAAATTGATGTGCTATAACAGGAAATAGTGATTAAAATTAAAACACTAATTAATAATCCGTTCTTTCTTTTTTTCTTTTGTTATTTTCAAGGGATAAAAAAGCACGTAATATATATGTATTTGTCCCAGTGTGTATTTGCATTTAGAAAATAATGAAAGGTTTCAAAAGACTTAAGAAACTTGTAATTTCTTGTGTCCTAAAGTCTTCAACAGTTGATTGTACCATTAAATTTTCATCTGTTTTATTGTTATTGTGTTAAAGCCTTCAGGTTTCTTTAGTACAGATTTTGCCACTTTGTATATATCCTGACTTTTAGCAGTTTTTAGATGCTGATGAACTTACCCAAAGGAAGAAAACAAACAAGACGCTACTCTCTTAAGTTTTTAAGATATGATCGCATGTAGCGTCAGTGGTGGTAAACCAGGTTTCACAGTAGGTTGTTTGTTTCCCTCACTGAGCAGTAATGCCTTTTTTAGTTCTTCCAATGCAACAACAACAGTGATAAAGACATTCCCAAAGTTTTTAGGAATGGCTTTAAGGACTTAATAAAACTTTTTTTTTTTAAAATGTAAGTTTTATAATACTAGGTGGTAGCAAGATTAACAGTAATGAAACATTAATGGTGTTGATGTTTCATTATTCATGGATATGTAAAATTAAAAGGTGTAGGTTTCCTCCTATTGGTAACTTTACCTTTTACTTTACTATTCCTGTGGTCTTAATATGAGTGCCTTTCAGCTAGGGTAATGAAAAAACCCCTAATTTTGTGTCTTCAGTTTTTGCAATAAAAGCATATATGAAAGAAGTCGTGTGAGTTAGGTTACGGAATAGTTGCCAAATCTTTAATTACAGATTTTGGTCACTTCTTAAAAAACAAAAGTACTATGGAAAGGGCATTTATATGCATGAGCTGCCTCTAGAGTCTAGGGGCTTTGTCCTATAGGCCTATCAGAATCTAGTGGTTGGATCTCTTGCTTAGTACTGCACCAGCGGCAATGGGTAAGTGCTCAAGCGAAAACATTAGTAGGAAGAGACAAAAGAGGCACAGAACTTAAAAGGCATGACAGTGTCCTCACATCAGTTTAAATGCCTTAGGAGACAGAGATCATTGTTTATTATCTATGTTTATGCTAGTACAATCTCTACTGGAGAGCTTTTTTGGTTTCATAGTACAGCTTAGTCATTTTCATAGAATCATAAACTCATTATGGTTGGAAAAGACCTCTGAGATCATCGAGTCCAACCAACACAACTGTGCTTACTAAACCATGTCCCAAGCATCACATCTGCACTTTTTTTTTTTTAACGCTTCTGTGCAGGTTCCACTGTCTGTGCCATGTACCTTTTGGGTTTGTTTTGTGAGTTGTTTCATTGCATATGGCAAGATGAGTATCACTGGTTGAAAAATATTACTTATTACATCCATTTGCAATTTGTTACAATGGAAAAGAGACCTTGGGGTTAGTCAGTTGACCTGTCACATAAGTGTGACCTTCCTAGTTTACCTGTCTTGTACAAATACATAGATCCTGATAAGTTGCTCATCAAAAAGGAAAATAATTTGGCATATATTTCCATGTATATTGTCTGGACATATACTATAAATTATGAATCTCAGGTATTATGCATTAGTCTGATCATACATAGATTTTCCATTAATAAAACTACATTAAGCAGTCATTGGGGGAGTTACTGCTAATACAATCAGTTGTAGATTCATTAAAGTTTTGTGGGCTATCCAAAATTCTCATATGAGAGCAGCACATGTTTCAGTCTACCTGTTGCCATCTATATATTGCCACAGAGAATTTTCTTTGATGTAGTTTCCTATATGGTTTATGTTATTGATTATAATAAAATTGTGAGCCTTACTCACCGATAGTTGACTCTCTCAGGTGTTTGAAGTGTTAACCCCAGTGTCTTTCACATAAAATCACAGTTAAAAGTAAGGTCTTAGTTTAGACTGTCTATTTACATATACAAGTAGGATTTCTTTATTTGTTCATGTGGTTTTGTACTTGATACACTGTAAACATAGTTGGTGGTGAGGTGTGAGTGAATTAAGTTACATCACAGAATATAAGTCACAACCTGACCTGTTCAGTTTTAGAGAGGGGTTTTTTAGGCTGTATTAATGTGAGTGGTACATGTAAGAACAGTCATAACATACATAACATAATAGAATTTGGTTTATGAATAACAGTTTTGTTAATGAATCACTGGCAGGGCTGATGGTTTCAGTCATGAGTAATAATGGTATAGTGTAACTTTATATACTTTTATATGCATTTATTTGTAGTTGGAAGATCCAGTGTTTTTGAAATGTGATGTATTTTCCTGCATACTTCTTGATTAGTGAAAGTAGAGCACTTACTGATAGACAAATATACTATTAAACACCAACAAGTAACTGAAAACTTGTCCTAGCATGTTGCCTGATAAAGACACAAGCAGAATACAGTGAATTTAACTCTAGTAGGTGCTTAGAGTTTAAAAAGGTTAAATTTATTAATACATATTAATAAATGGTGATAACTTCTTTGCTAATAACCATCACTGATTTAGTTTCTTATTTTTTGGCATGGAGAAATTTTTAATGCATATTTGTGCATGCTCTGTTCTGTTTGAAATCCTTTTTGTCTTAATTACAGTCCAGAAAAAGCTTGGCTTCATTTCCAACCTATGTTGAAGGTAAGATAGTTTTACAGTTTCTAAATGTTTTTCATTGTCCCCGAAACTCCAGTGTTTGTAATGTATAAAATTTTATTTTTAGTTGCTGAATAGAAAAGCTGCTAGGGTTGAATATACTGATTTAAATTAAATTGTGTCCAATCTGGAACCTGAGCTAAATCCTATTATGCTTTTTAGGAAGTTCAGAAAAATGGAACTTTTATTTTTGTAGTGTTGTGTGCATAGCTGCTGTGTCAGTTTTGCTGGTTTTTATCAGCATCAACTAAAACAATGATAAATTTTGTAATGGTATTTACACAACACATATGAATGTATGTGGACAAGTTAAAAAAGCTAAGAAGGAAACTGTAATGCTTCCTCTAGCACTGCTTTCAGTTGGTAGGCTCGATCCAATTTTAGCTGGATTAATTAGGAGAATTGGATTAATTAGAAGGCCTGCCAGAGGAAATCTGCACTGCTTTACAGTGACTTGTCGTCTAGCTAAATAGTGCTTCGTGTTTTAGATTTAAAGTTGTGTTTGTACTGGTGCTGAATTTATTCAGAACAATCTGAAAAAGTAAATTACCTGCTATGTGAGGTGCTATTACCTTCTGTATGAGTCTGCATCCTGTGCATACAGGAAGACTGCAGTCTGTAAAACTCAGTTACTGCATTATGAGAACATGACATAAGCATAAAATTTGAAGCATCATCTGTTGTTTTTTTTCCCCTCTGGCAGCAGTTGTTCCATATGCTTGATGAAATGTCAGAAATACAGTTGATGTGACACATCATTTGACTGTCTTGGAACTCCTTGGATTCCTTTAAAGTGTGCTGTGTTTGAACAATTATATGATTGTTCTCTTTAGACTGCAGATTGCTTATGGTTTGGTCTTCAATGTATGAGCTGCTTTTTTTGAGCTGGTGGCCAGAATGTCAAATAAAGTAAAATTTATATACTGTTTTGAAACTAATCGAGCTTCAGAATTTTGCAGCAGTGAAGGATCTCTCTTAGAGCTGAAATTCATTTCCTAGTGGTAGCCCTGTCTATCAAGGGATATCTTAAATAATCCTCTCCTCCTAAAAAAATAAAACAAAAAAAATAGGAAACTAAAACTTTCTTAGATGTTGGTTCTGTGCAGAATTCCTTGAAAAAACAAATTTATCAAATTTTGTGCACTAGCAGTCCAAGAAAAACTTGCTAGCATGGATGCTGCACTTTCATTTAGATAATAATTTCACTGTCAGAGATAATAAATGGAGTGAGTTTTATAAAAAGCATCAGTGTCTGTGTGGTCATCTCTGATGCAAATAGAGCAAATACCTTTTTTTTGTTTTAATATCCCTCCTTGTGGGACTCTTATCTACACCTTTATCAGTATATGTTTATGGATTTTGGATTTAGATCAGAAATGGTGCTATAAAGGGGTTTGTACCCTTTATAGTGACGTGGTGGAAATGGTGAAAAGGCCTTGGCATGCAGAGTAACAAATGGCAACATGTAAAATACTGCATGTTTTCAAGACTGGAGGAGTGTGCAAATATGTAGTACTTCCAGATGCATAAATTTCCCTAAAGGAAAAAAAATATTTTTGTGAATCGTGTACTACTTGCAAGTGACTTGTTAATCTCGAGATTTTTCTAGATACATAGTATCTGAAAAAATTTTGCACACTGGAGATGAGCACCTTTAAATTACTAGTCATAAATTTCCTTATTTAATGAACTCATAAATGAGGTGAGCTTGTTCATAATCATCATACATATAATTCTGTTTGTATAGTTTGTGTGATATTTATCTGCAGCTCTTTCTTTTGTGATTTTAATTTTAATAATGCCTTGCATTTCTTTGGGGACAAAGTTACCCCTGTTCATTCTGAGGGGTTGCTAATCTCATCTGTGACAATTGAAAAAAAACTAGCATTCTAAATAATGTTAAACTTTAAGCCCCATCACCTTGTATCTCAAGATACTCATTGAACTAGTAAAACCTCCATTCTGATGAGTTTTACCTCATTCTTAGAGGAAAGAAAAGCAAACCTAAAATCAGTTTTTTAGGGGGGTGTTAAAATGTGGACACTTTTTTACTATTAACATTGTTTAAGATAATTTGCATTTTCACTTCACTTGAAAATTAATTGGTTTTCCTTACTTCTAAGAAAACAAGAAGCTTCTTAGGTTAACCAGCCTCCCTTTTTGGATCATGACAATTGTAACATGTAGCAAGGTGTTAAAATAGATTTTTACTTATAGTGTTTTTAGATATATCTCCTTGTTGAGACTAAGAGTGATTTCTAAAGACCTATGGCAAAAAAGTTAATTGGTTAATAAGCAAAAAAAATTGCGTAATTGGACAATTGGCCTTCTTTGTAAGGGAGAGAGGTGTTGTGCCTGTAAAGCATTCCTGGGAAGGTTCCTCTGCCTGTTGTACTAATTGTGGTTAACACACAAGAGAGTAAGTGGCTGATGGCTATTATTAAATTGCACCCTTCCTTTTTCTGTTTGTGTCTGCTGGTCTTAGAATTTCATGGCTGGTTTTCGTGGATGAGAGGCAAGCTGACTAACTGGCTGTCCCTTTGTAACGGTGAAAACACAGAGATTAGTTTGCCCCTGGGTGATCCCTGCTCAGAAAAGAATGAGCTGTATTGAGGACAGACTGGATTAACAATTGCAGCTTTTACTGAAGAGGTGTTAATGTTGCATTTGTGTGGCAAGGTTTTGGTAGCAGAGTGGCTGCAGGGTTGGCTTCTGTGTGAAGGAGTGTGATGTGGTGTTCTAGTGGTTGGGATTCAGTGCTCTCATCCTGGGGCTCAGGGTTCAATTCCCGGTCAGGGAAGAATCCTAGAGGTCCCTTCCAACCCCTGACATTCTGTGAAGATGCCATTGGCTTCTTCCATGTCTGATAAGTCAGTGCCAGTTGGCTCCAAGATAGACCTGCTGCTGGCAAAGACTGAGCCCATCAGTGATAGTAGGTAGCACCTCTGTGATAATATATTTAGGAAGTAGGAAGAAAAACTGCAGCAACAGCAAATATAGCTGGAAAGGAGTGAGTATGTTTGTCAGCACTGCAGACACCAAGGTCACTGGAGGAGGAGGGTGGGGAAGTGCTCCAGGTACTATAGCTGATAGTCACCCGCAGCCCATGGTGAAGACCATAGTGAGGCAGGCTGTCCCTATGGTGGTTAATGGTGGAGCAGATATCCACCTGCAGCCTGTGGACCCCATGGTGGAGAATTTCTTGGTGGGAGGGATGCCATATTGGTGCATGGAAAGAGAATGAACAGCCCTCCTGTTGAGGGGGAAAGAGTGGCTGAGACAACATACAATGAACTGATCACAATTCCCATTCCCAATCCCACTCTGTCACTTGCAGGCAGGAGGTGGAGAAAGCAAGGAGTGAAGCTGAGCCTGTGAAGAAAGGAGGGGTTGGGGGGAAGGTGTTTATAAGATCTGAGTTTATTTCTTACTAGACTACTCTGATTTGATTGGTAATAAAATTAGTTTCCCTGAGTCAAGTCTGGTTTGCCCATGATGGTGATTGGTGATCAATCCCTGTCCTCGTCTTGACCCATGAGCCTTTTGTTACATTCTCTGTCCCCTGTGCAGCTGAGAAGGGAGGGTGAGAGAGTGGTTTGGTGGGCTCTTGGTAGCCAGTCAGGTTCAACCCACCACGGACATTGAGAGCATTTGCCTGGTGTTTTGTACCTTTGAAAGTACTGGTTGCCATACCATCACGCTAAACTGAAGTATTTCAGAGAAGGATTTGCAGCCATCAGGTGGAGCCCCAAGTTGTCAGTGTGCTGCTGTTTTGCAGTGGTTTAGCATGATTTTCTTCAGTGATTGCTTTCCTGTGTTACAGTTCCTGGACCTTGTGATCCTGAAGACTTAATTGATGGAATAATTTTTGCTGCCAATTATCTTGGCTCGACTCAACTCCTTTCTGATAAAACTCCCTCCAAGAATGTGAGAATGATGCAGGCTCAGGAAGCTGTCAGTAGGATCAAGGTGAGGAATAATTCCTGGTGCTTCTCATGCAGATGCCTTAAGGTTGTAGATACTGAACTACTTAAGTATGCAATAGTTTTTTCATATGGGATTTCATAGTTTCAGGAAGGTTAAGTGCCTCATCTTTCTTTCTGCAAAATAAATCACATTTAATACTGCTTTTGAAACAAGACTGATAAGGAAAAGTTACCAGATCATTTTATTTCTCTATAGTAACTAACACTTATGCTGGGTACTCGAAGCCAGAATCTAAAATGAGTGGTGGTCTAATTTATATGTTACCTGGATCTTGAGGGAAAAGAAGTTTAGGATATAACTAGTAACTGCAGTGACTTCTGGCTTGGCACTTGGTAGGAATGGTACTGTGGTAATTTCTGCAGTTATTTCTGACACTGCTGCGGGTGCTAGTTTCTCCACTGCACAACAGCTGTGAGCTGATTTAAAAAGAAAAGCCTGTGACTGTACAGAGATGTAGAGAAAAAAATAATTTGCCCTGGAATCTGGTATGTTTGTTTGGAAAACAGAAATGCCCACCAATGTCTGTATGGGCTGTGATAAACAATGGGCATGCTGCTGTATTGTAAGTTGCAATAATGGCATCAGTTGAAACTAAGGTGTGTGGATTAAGCGTTGCACCATTGTAGAGGATACTACAATATTCCTGCCACCCATACAGGACTTGGTGGTAGGCACTCAGCTTCATCTTCTGCTAATTCTGCTAACCAACATAGTTTCATCTGAGGTTTTCATTAGTTTTCTATTTGTGTGTTCTTCTTGTGTATAGTTTATTTTGGATTCCAACAGACATTGTGTGCAATTGTATAAAAGACACAGGAAGAGAGACAGCATATTATCAGCAAGGCCAATAGCACTACCTGTTACGGTTGGCTGATGCTTCCTACTGGTAGTATTCCTTCCAGTGGTTTCCATGCCAGGTGTTTGATTTGGTCTGTGTATGAAACTTTCACAGGGGAGCTCCAGCTAGAACTGTTGAAACACTTACAGAAATTGTTATTTTGTTAATGTTCAAAACCAAAAGTTCTTTTAACCTTGTCTCTGAAAATCACTAGCACTCTAGTGTTTTATATAGGGCAGGGACGTAGCTTTCGTGTTACAGATAAATAATCTTCTACTATCTCCATACAAGTTTCCACAAAGTTAAGCAAGTACTGAGCCATTTGAAAAAGAAGGATTTATCAGTGGTTTTTGGAGCCTCTGGATTCAGTGTCTTCTTTGAAAAAGATTTTTCACTCAGCTTTTTCAACTCTGGCGTATCTTGATGGGTTCTTTCCAAAACTACAATGAACACCCTTACAGAGTTGTCTTCTTTCCTGGTATAGGTGCAAGTAAGGCTGTGCCTTTCTGTTAAGTAGTCCTTGTGTGTTCTTTCCCGATGTTTGGCCACATAGTAGAAAAGTCATCTGATTTGAGTGCTAAAAGAAACTGAAAATAATGTAGAGAAGGAAACTAAAGAAGTAAGGAAACTAAAAGTAAGATAGAGAAGGGAGAGGAACATGGGCTTCAGTGAGGCTGAGTCTAGGAGGGACATATTGGAGTTTGAAAGGAAAGATTCACATAGAGCTGTTGTAGGAAACTGATATCAGAAATTGCACTTAAACCTGGGACAGGGTAGGAAGTTTGCACCTAGAAGGAAAAGCTTGTGTGAGAGTACACAATAGACAAAGGTAGAAGGGATGTGTTAGAGAAGACTGGAACAGAATTGATTCAAAGTGGGCCTGTGAGGTTTGAGTGTGGAATCTTTCTCTAATACTAGAAGTGTTTCTTAGAAATTCATTAACAAGGCAACATTCTCTCAGGGTGTCAGCACTGCTGTGCCTCAAAACAGAAGAAACCTGTTTAGCTTATTTCACTCATGAAGCCCATAATTTATACAGCCATATAAGTTAGCAGGCATGCGTATTCTTGGTTGTAGGAACTCTGACTCGGGATGGAGGCCCAAGTAGTTGCATTGTGGACCTAGTAAAACCCTAGCTGGTGGGCATTAAGTGTATTTCAAAAAATTACTGGCTTACTGCATGGCAAAAAATACAACTGTACACTTTGTTGACAGTTACTGCATTTCTGCTTCTAGGTGAATCTCAGGCAATGCAAATATACCTCCCTGCACCTTAGTATCTCTGGTTTATTAGGTTTGGTTTTGGCTGTTTTTGTTCCTTATTGCAATTAAAACTAAAATTCTTTTAGTGAGAAATTCTTTATGACAGGCGGAGGTCCTGCTGCCAGATTTATCACTCCCTAAGATAGCCTTGAGCCCAATTGTGTAAAATGTTGTTGGACAATGACTTCCGTACTTGTGCATTACTAATCTTTGTTTACAGAGTGTTAGGTTTTGCAAATGAAACATTTCTCTTTGGTTAAAGAAAACAAAGGTTACAAATAAAGAATGAGCTTTTAAAAATTTGCAGACTTGAAGTTAGGAGCATTAGAAAGGGAGGAAGAGTTTCGTTTAAGGCCTGTTGTGTACACACACCTTCCATATGCATGTGTTCCTTTTCAATTTAATAATCCCTAAAATTCTTCCTTTTAATTCAAATAGAATATGAACAGGTTTTGAAAATAATTCTCCATGCTGCTTCTTTAAACAAGTATCTCTTCAGTTATAAGGACGAGAGTTGGGGATTTTCTTCTTTGGTGTTCATCTCTGTGATGAGCAGCTAAATTACAACAGAGACACTGCTTTTAAGGCATTTTTTATGTACTTATATTTCCACTAGTGGGTACTTCTATTGGAAAAGGTGTAATTTCACCATTTTTGGACTGTAGTCTCATTTCTTCAGATAGCACAGAAAGAAATATCTTTTCCCATTTTACTTGGAGTGGGTCCATAATACTTCTGAGAGTAAAAAATGTTGATGTTCATTGTTATAATTCATAGTGGACCTGTTTTTTTGCATTTTGGTTGTGAACGAACGATTACTTTTCATTTTTATTTTTCATCATCAGTTTTGAGCTCTGTGGCACCTTTAAACATTTTTAGATAACAACTGATTTAATTACTGAATGTTATTTTAAGATAGAGCCCATATGTGGAAAAAGTTTAATTTTCTACACATTTTGTTTACTTAGTGTCATCTGGGTGGTCACTGAGCTGCAGTACATTTTTGTAGAGGTTAAATGGGTTCAGTATGTGTAAGACATCTGTGTAGTGAAAATGGAAGCTTGTTGGTTTTGAACTATTTGTAATTTTGGAAGGTGCTACTAGATACACAGTTCATTTCATTTACCTTAAATGAAAAGCCTGCACTCAGTATACCTTAGAAAAAATATTTTGTTTTGAGTAGGTAGTTTCTGGTTTTTCTTATAAAGAATCTTTTTGTCTAAACTAGCAAATAATAATGTGGCAGTAGAGGATTTATCTGATAAAGTGTCTTGCATAGTTACCCTGTTGTTTTTTTCACAGACCATAACTTCTTTTACAACATTTCTGTGCAATGTTAAATCAGTTGTTAAAATGATTGTTCCGTATCATTAACCTTAGTTTTATGAAATACTTGAAAGTTATTCTTAAAAAAATTGAAATACTACTCTTTGTTGGAAGAGCAGAATTTTCAGTAAATGGAATGGTAAGAGTATTTAGATTCTGCTTTGTAAACTTATAGCTCAGGGATTTTTTTTTTTCTCCCCTTTTTCTTCTTTTTTGCTTACTCTTTTCTTCTTTTGTGAGGTCACTCTATAAAGTTTGAGGAAGGTGGAAATTATCTGAAGGAGAGCTTGATTTTGGAAAGCAATTTAAATGCTCTGTCTCAGTGTCTGCCCCTTGCCTGGTGTATGCTGTTATTCAAGAGGAGTATTTATTTCTGATTACCAATGTAAATTAATATTCTTGTAATTATGAGCCCTTAGCATGAGGTAGTTCTAATTCCTTTTGCCATCAGCAGTCTATCAAATATTTCTTGAGTTTGCAAAAGTTGACTAAAAGCAGATGTGAGAATATTTGTGCTTGCAAGTAAGCATCACAGCCTAAAGTTCCAGTAGCTGCTTTCAGTTTAGATGAAACCTGCAAGATTTAAGTTGTGAACATCAGTATAAAACATGTAATGTGTCTTCTGATTCAGGCCTCCTGTTTCTTCTTCATAAAAGTAGTTAGCCTCAGTTTGAAATAGCAGTAAGCCTCTTCCCACCACAAGAACATCTGTAAATAAGCTAGAACTCTGTTACTGTTGGTAGTAAAAAGATGTCTGCCAGCCTGGAGAGTATATAATTTCTTCAGTAAGCAGGTCAGTAAGTTCACATCAACTTGGCTTGAATTAATAATTGCAAGTTTGGAGGAATGATGCTTAACTGTGTTGTTGTTCTTGCTCCAGTAGTAGCACATAAAGAATCAGTCTGTTTCAATGGTCTGATCTATCTCTGGATGTAAATCAATTAGATTACTCATTGACAAGAGACCTATCACAGAATAGGCAGAGTTGGAAGGGATCCATTAGGATCATCGAGTCCAATTCCTGTTTAGGCACAGGACAACTCTAGTCACACCATGTGCCTAAGTGCCTTGTCCAATTGCTTCTTAAATTCCATGAGAATAGGGGCCATGACAGCCTCCCTGAGGAGCCTGTTCCAATGCTCCACCACACATATATATACACCTATATTCAGATATTTCTGGAACTGAAGTACACGCTCCACTGCCTTCTTGAAAAAATGTGTTAATGTGGAAATATCTTTGTGCAGGTGTCACAGGTAAACATGTTATCCACATATGCCATGCTAACTTTGGTATCAGTGTATTTGCACGGAAGGAGGAGAAAAAGGAGGTGGAAGTTACCTTCTATCATTTTGTTTTTCCAGGCAAAAGTGGCATAGTTTTAGGGCAGTTATTTTTTAAGACTAGTCAAGTATGAGATCATTAGAAAACCTGAATCTAAATTCTTTAGATCTGAAAAGCTGAAATAGTAATGGTTAAGATTCTTCTCTTACGTTTTACACTTCAAAAGAAGTAGCACTGCAGGGAATGAGGGGAAGCTCTGGAGTTTTTTCTCAAAAAAACCAAAACAAAACAAAACAGACCAAAACCAAACAAAAAAAAAACCCACACCACCCAAACCAGGAAAAAAACTCACAAGTACATTAAAAAAACTTGTTTGTTATGAGGAACATTTTAAATGGGGGGAAAAAAGGTATGGTTTCTTTTCATTTTTTAAAGTAATTGTACTAAACATGATTTTTATTTTTTTTAAGCCATAAAGAGAAGGAGGAGATTAATCTTAGCAGGGACTAATTTAGAACAGCTAGTAGTCTGTGAGCCCTGACATTAGCATGCAGATTCCTGCTTGACTTGGAGTCTCTGTAAGTTCTTCTCTAACTATTCTCCTGTCTCTTGTTTGTTCCATGCTAAGCAGATGGCCCAGAAATTAGCCAAAAGCAGAAAGAAGGTGCAGTACAAACTCCCATCAGCTTGATGTTATGCCTGTTCTTTTGGTTTTTTGGGAGGATTTTTTGCTTTTCTTTTTATTTTGTGTTTTATTTTCTGCATCCAGCAAGGTTTTCTGAGATTTATTTCTGACCCACCATACAAGCTGACATTTCTCAGAAATCAGTTGCCTGTATGGCCATTTTTTGTTGCTTATCATTAGCCATTTCATATTAGAAGTAAAAATTGGATTTATCAAATGGTTACAGGCAGTATCCAAAATGCTTACTAAAGAAACAGGAATGACATGGCAAAGTCTCTAACTCTGTAAAATGATAGATTAAAATTAAGTTGTCTTTTTATATTTTATATTTCTATAGGAGTGGTTGTTTGATTCACTAACATGTCAAGTTGCTGGATGCAAAAAAAAAGAAAAAAAGTTTATGTATACACACATTAATATGCTGAGGTTGACTTATCTTAGTAATAAGTTTTGTTTATAGAGTTTTTAAGTATCTTTTAACAAATCTAATTTTAAAAAAAATGTCTAGTGTTTGTTTTTGAAATTTTGTGGGACTTCTAAATTAGTATTTGCACACATTTAACAAAATACAACATATATTTACTTATGACTTATATATATAATTATGATACATTTACTCATATGACTTACATATTTAACAAAATACGACTTATACAGTGGGTTAATGCTTGTGTAGTGTGCTGACTGGAAATTCTTCGTACCAAAATTGCATTATGAATTGCTTAAACTATACCCACCTGTGGTACACGTTTTTCCATTGGTCTTGGCAGTCACCATATAGAAATTCCTCAGGCAAGAAGTGCTATTAGGCCTTCCTATGGCTTGTGTGAAAAACTGTCTTTAAAGGGGGATTCTTAGTGTGAAGAAAGTGGGATAATCTTTTTTATTTTCTTGAAATCTTTATATAGTTCATGTGGCAGTCCGGTACAATTTTACTGAATCAGGAAAAATATTAGGGAAGCTTTTATGGGGCTAATTATTTTTCAAAAATATCCAGTTCAGTTTCACTTATATGTATGTAGATTCTATACCTTTATGTTTAGCTTCTGCAGCCTAATACTGTTATCTTACATTGTTGTTCTGGTGACTGTCTTAGTGCGCCCCTGTTTGTGAGCTAACCCATTACAAGTATGCTACCTAATGTGTGTGTGTGACTCTAATCCATTTATTTGCAGGCTCCAGAAGGTGAATCTCAACCCATGACTGAAGTGGACCTCTTCATTTCTACACAGAGAATAAAAGTACTGAATGCAGACACACAGGTATAGACAAAAATGACCCTGTGGTGTCGTGGTAGTAGGCTACTGAAATAGACTACCACCTGCCTGCCAAAATTTGTCCTTTCAATCAAAGTACTGACTCTTGTGTTTCCCTCCAGGATTTCCTAGCAAGAAATCCATGCTAAGGAGCCATGTCATACATGCAATTACTCTAATGTGTCTGACTGTAGAAATTATTAGAATTTGCTGGTAAGCTAATTGCAGTCAGATCATTTCTGATGAGCCATGATGCATTGAATATTGATTGTACACAGAATAGCCCAAATTATTTAGTTTTGATAATTTTAAGTTCATAGTCCTTTGCACATACATGCCCAGCATATTCAGGTTCTGATGTTGAGGTCTTTATGTGGTTTAATTTGTAAAATTTCCTTTTTGCTTTACTTCTGGAAAGTGAATTTCTTACTTTCTGTTGGTGTCTCCCTTCAAACATGGCAGGGATGACACTTCACCTAAGAAAGGTCTTACATTGCCATTTGTTTGTTTTCATACTACTAGGTGTGCAACAAAAACTTTGTTGAAATAGGTGCTCATGTTGGTTTTTTGTATCCCCTAGGAAACCATGATGGATCATCCCCTGCGGACCATTTCTTACATTGCAGACATAGGAAACATAGTTGTTTTGATGGCTCGTAGGCGAATGCCACGGTCTAACTCCCAGGACAATGTGGAAGCATCTCATCCTTCCCAAGATGGAAAGAGGCAGTACAAAATGATTTGCCATGTCTTTGAGTCTGAGGATGTAAGGAGTTACTCAGTCTTGTTTTCTAGGGGTGGAAACATAAGCACATTTCAGTAGGTTTGAAGTCCACTGCAAGTAGCCCTCTTTGTTCTTTAACTGCAATCAAAAATTTCATCTAAGTAGGGGAGCTTGCATTCCAGTAACAATGAGAGGAGAATCCAGTTGCCATAACCTGCAAATGCCACAAATACCATCTCAGATTCTGTGTGTGAGAGTGACAGTCTATCAGAGATGCTTATCTTCCTAGGGAAATTCTAATTCCAAGCCTTGCATCAGGGATCAATCATGGATACGTAGTTTGATATACACATTGATACATATCTTTGGCAAAGTACTCATGTCTTCCACTCTGCAGTGTAACAATGAGGACTTTTGAAATGGAAAGGTTTTCTTGAATAAGCAGCAGATTTATGTAATGATGATGAATCTGTTCATCTGTTCTAAACCTATGCCTGGATAAATCTGGTTGCAGTTGAATGTATATATATGAGTCAGTGCTGAGGTTAAAAAGCAAGGACAAAAGCAATGGTAGATGTAATCCTGTACCAAAATTTTGATAGAGAGAATAAAATATTGTGGATTCTTTTTCCCCAAAAATATAACATGTAAGCCAGTTTTGCAAAGACTTTCAAGAAACCGTTGAGAAGATAAAGGGTAGGAAGTGTTTTTCTGGGTTAGTATCACTTGATATGCTGCCCAATTTGCGTTTGTATTTCTAGTCACAAATTTAGACACTGCTAGCTCTCTTACTGAGCAGTTGAAAAGCAGAAACCAGACTGTCACATGCCAGAGGATGGTCAGATGTCCTTCAGCATTAGGTCATCTGACTATGATTCAGACTTCCTGAACCTGTTTCCCAGACTGCTATTAATTCTTGGTTTGCTGGAATCTATGCTTCCTTTGAGGGATAACTGACAATACTATGTATGGTTTGTTTGGATCAGCCCACATTTATGTCAGATGTGATTCTCCCTATGCCACTAGATACTGACCTAGAAACTACATGCCTGTAGATCAAATAAAAGCAATGCTCAATGATGTGAAAAATATGTTGAGAAATTGCAGGAGATTATATCACCTTTCCTTACTCATGGTATGGTTCACAAATTGCTTGCAAAATTTATCTCGAATACCCAAATGACTAAGAAAGAATTAAAATGGAATCATTGTAGCACCTGTTAGCAGCAGGGAAATGACAGGTTCACGGATCTTGTACATCCACTGTAGTAGTGCAGCCTGTTTCTGTTATAAACCTCACGTATATATCATTGCACCCTTTTCTTCCCCTGTAAAAACTGAGTATCTAGGAGAATTAAACTGACACACAAGCTGTAAGACCTCAAAGACACTGTACTTATATTGTGGATTGCCCATACCCAGATGCAGGACCTTACACATGGGCTCATTAAACTGAATCTGATTCTCATGGGCCCACTTTTTGAGTTTGTCCAAGGACAAACTTTATTTAGAGCTGGATCTTCAAATGAGCGGAACCCTGGTGATGCATTCAAGAGCTAGGTGTCTAAATGGGACTTGATCTCTTAATGGAGAGAAAATCACAGAATCAAAAGAATGTTAGGAGTTGGAAGGGACCTCGAAAGATCATCTAGTCCAACCCCCCTGACACAGCAGGGTACCCTAGACCAGCTCACACAGAAGTGTGTCCAGACAGGTTTTGAATACCTCCATAGAAGGAGACTCCACAACCTCTCTGGGCAGGCTGTTCCAGTGCCCTGGCACCCTCACTGGGAAAACATTTCTATGTGTATTCACAGGGAACCTCCTATGCTTCTGCTTACAGCCATTGCCCCTTCTCTTCTCAATGGCCTTCACTAAGAAGAGCCTGACTCTATCCTCCTGACATGCACCCTTCACATCTTTATAAGCATAGATGAGGTCACCCCTTAGTCTCCTCTTCTCCAAGCTAAAGAGACCCAGCTCCCTCAGCCTTTCCT
>VWZX01004134.1:18160-79587 GCA_013399015.1 Galbula dea | reverse complement strand
TTTGCCTTCCTCCAATCCCCAGGCACCTCTCCTGTTCCCCAGGACTTACCGAAGATGATGGAGATTGGCCTGGCAATGACTTCTGCCAGCTCCCTCAACACCTGTGGCTGCATCCCATCAGGACCCATGGATTTATCGATGTCCAGATGGTTTAACTGTTCCCTAACCCAGTCCTCTTCAACTAAGGAAAACTCCTCCAGTATCCTGACATCATGTGGGGGCTCAGGGGTCCGAGGCTCCTGAGGACAGTCCCTAACAGTAGAGATGGAGACAAAAAAGGCTTGCAGGAACTCCACCTTCTTTGTATCTTGTCACCAAGGCACCCACCTCATTCAGCAGCAGGCCTACATTGCTTCTAGTGTTAGTTTTTCCTTCAATGTATTTGAAGAAACCCTTCCTCTTGTCCTTGACCTCCCTTGCAAGGTTTAATTCCAGAGAGGACTTAGCTTTCCTAGTTACCTCCCTACAACCTCTGACAACAGTCTTGTACTCTTCCCATGTAGTCAGCCCTTCCTTCCATGATCTGTAGACGCTCTTCTTCCACTTGAGTTTGCCCAGCAGTTCCGAACTTAACCGTGTGGGTCTCTTGGCTCCCTCCCTCGATTTTATACGTGTTGGGATGCTCTTATTTTGAGCTTGCAAGAAGTGGTTCTGGAATCATGGTTATGAACGTAAAGTCTGCATTTATGTTCTCACTTAGGTTACTGAGCTATGGAAGTGTAGTTTTCCCATTTTCTTTCTATCCTGTTCTTACTGTCAAAACTGGTATGACATGAGCACTGGCAAAATACTGCCAGTCTAGATGTTGACCTTTTTACCATGGCAACTGTGCTATTCTTATCAGCAAGTTTAGTACTAGTTTGAGTTGCTGAAGATACAATCTGCCTTTTTATTTCGGGCATGTGAACCTTTCCTTTATTAAGGAGCAAACTGGACTTCAATACTGCTGGTAGGCTGCATAAAAATACACTTCAGCAGTACTCATTCATCATCAGCACTCTTTCAGGCCTACCATGTCAGTTACAGAGCAGTCCTCTTCATATGGCACTGCGCACCAAGGGGCTATTTCAGTACACGTCATAGCCAACTCCTTACTGCACATACTGCTCCAGTTATGCACAGCAGTACTTTGCACCGTGCTGTGCTGATTTCCTGTCCATTATCTATCGGTCTCACACTAACCATAATCACTACCTCAAAGGGAAGCATCGCTCTGGTCTATTGTTTCCAGCTGCCTACCCCACTTGGCATGATGCAGAGCTTTTCCTGTGTCGGCCTTGTGCCCAGTTTCTCTCCCGTTGCTGCAGATGTACAACAGCTCATGGTGGGGGCAGTGCAGTGTAGTGAGTGGCACATTTACTGGCTTGTAGATGTGGAGAGACCTGTGGGAAGCTGTAGGTGCAAGAGGGTGTGCACAAAGGACAGCTTGAGAAGGAAAGGGTCAGGAAAATGGCACAGTCATGGAAGTTAAAGGGAAGGAAACAAAAGTGTAGGAGAGAGAGGTTGAAGGAGGTAGCAGGGCAGAGAAGGAGCTATGTGTGACCATTTCCAGTCATTTCAAGGCCTGGATCCAGTCACTGGTTGCCACCTTCTTCCTGTTTCATCGGAGACTAAAGTAGGAGCAGCCAATATGGTATAAAGGAGGAAATACCTTCTAAATGTAGGCTTTTGTTCTCTGGTAGGTATTTCCATAGTTACTGCTGGCTTGTCAGAGAATAGCATTCCTGTGCTAGAAGGGAGAGGCACCTGGGAGCTGCACGTGTGGGTAGACTTGTAGGTGTGAGTCACTGCAGTGACTCTACCTTGACATTTATCTTAGCAGTTCTTACCTGTGAAAGGATGAGTTTATTTATATTTCTCATTTATCCTTGCTTACCAAGCTGGATTCCTGACACAGGTGAATCTGCTGACATTTTGTGGGACTTCTAAATTAATATTTAGTGCACAAATATTTTTCTAAACTGGATTGCAGTAATTGTCAACTCAATGATCCACTTTATAGTGTGATTGTGACAGAAGTGTCAGTGAACAAAACCATCAGAATGTTTCAGTTTTTTCTTTTCTCTTCCATGGGAACTGCTACAGGCACAGCTGATTGCACAGTCCATAGGTCAAGCATTTAGTGTGGCCTACCAGGAATTTCTGAGAGCAAATGGAATCAACCCAGAAGACCTTAGCCAGAAGGAATATAGTGACTTGCTCAATACCCAGGACATGTACAATGATGACCTGATTCACTTCTCCAAGTCTGAAAACTGCAAAGATGTATGTCTCTTTTTTGTTTCCCCCTTCCCTCACCTCGTTACAGCATTAAACTGCTCTGTACCGGTTGCAGGCACTTAACTGTCAGAAATCAGAAAACCATTAATGCTTCCTATAGATTAGCTCAGTAAGTCTAGAATATCTTCTCAGGTAGAACACCCTGTCATCGGTTCTGTTTCAACAGAGGCAGTGAACTCTAAAATTATCAAAAATAAAATTACTTACCTTTGTTTGTGTTCTTTTTATCAAACAATTCAACAATTTTCAGTCAAGATTGAAACTGAATTTAAACAGAGTAGCAGATTAATACAGTTTAACAGATTACAGTAAGCAATATAAGCTTTATAGAGGCACAACTATTTGTGGTAAGTGGCTTTTAAAGAATTGTATTTACTGAAAGGATTTGCAGCTTGATTAATAAAGATGAACCAGTGCAGCAGCAGATCAGACAGGTAGTGGTTTTCCAGTCCACAGTAATAAACTCTTGTAGTCTCCTACTGTTTAACGTTGTCTTCCAAAGCCCATGACACCAGAGTTGCTTCCACTCCAGTTTGTCTGTTCATATGCAGAAACAAGTAGTGAGGTGTGTTTTGCTCTAAGCAAAATCTGTATTATGTTATGCTGATTGTTTCATTTGAATACAAATGAAATGTAACAAAATTTGTTTGGCCTGTGAATTAAGAAAACAGTGTGCCAGTAAGGAGGGGTATATGTTTATTTGTTATATGTATGTTTGGAGTGGGAGAGGATAATTTTTAGTTCTACAGAGTTGAAGAAGCTTTTTTTTTGTGAAACGTTTTTCCTTATCCTACAGGTTTACATTGAAAAACAAAAGGGAGAAATCCTAGGTGTGGTGATTGTGGAGTCTGGCTGGGGATCCATTTTGCCTACGGTTATCATAGCCAACATGATGCATGGAGGTCCAGCAGAGAAGTCTGGGAAGCTGAACATAGGGGACCAGATTATGTCAATCAATGGGACCAGTTTGGTTGGTTTACCACTTTCAACATGTCAGAGCATTATAAAGGTAAGGAGAATGTTTCTGGAAGTTGCTCTTCAATGTATTTATTGCTCTTCAATATCTTTATTAATGACTTGGACAGAGGTATTGAGTGCACCCTCAACAAGTTCGCAGACGACACCAAGCTNACAGTTCTGGGCTCCTCAGCATAAAAAAGATGTGGACCTCTTGGAGCAGGTCCAGAGGAGGGCCGCAAAGGTGATCAAAGGACTGGAGCACCTCCCCTACGAGGACAGGCTGAAGGAATTGGGGTTGTTCAGCCTGGAGAGGAGGCAGCTTAGAGGGGACCTTATAGCGACCTTTCAGTACCTGAAAGGGGATTATAAGGCAGAAGGAGAGAGACTTTTCTCCTGGTCTGATTGCAGCAGGACACGGGGGAATGGCTACAAGCTGAAGGAGGGGAAATTTAGGCTGGAGATTAGAAGGGGGTTCTTTACCCAAAGGGTGGTGAGATACTGGAACAGGTTGCCCAGAAAGGTTGTGGAGGCCCCATCCCTGGCAGTGTTTAAGGCCAGGCTGGATGTGGCCCTGGATAACCTGGTCTAGTTTCAACCATGATGATCTTTAAGATCCCTTCCAACCTGAGCCATTCTATGTTCTATGATAAGTTAAACATTTTTAAAGGTTTACATAACTGAAGAGCAGAAATCCCTTAAGGGAATTCTTACCATATGTTTGTATAGCACCTTCCATTTCATGATCTTTGAAGTACAGTGGCAATTACGCTACACCAATTTTCTGTCTCCCAGAAAGTGAGCTGTGCCATTTACTTATACAGACAAGGACTCTGTGCAGAACTTCACAAGAGAGTATTTTGTTCAGAAGGAAGATATTAACAGATGCACACTTAAATTTAATGTAACAAGTGGAGGGACAGGTGCCTAGTGTTGTCCTAGGCCTCATTAGCTGTTTATATGCCTCCTTATGTCTGGCTGAAATATAATTGATGAGGTTTGTGTTGCTTATACTATTTTTAAAACTTAAAGTTTTAATTAAAGATGTACTTATCCTCACTAGAAATCTTCATGGAGTTATTTGAAAGTCTGATGTTTCTTTTGACTTGGCTAAATGGGATATTTTAATTAGAAGACATTTCTTCTAGTTGTCAAAAAGTATGTGACTGCAGAAGGCATGCAGGTCAACTGTAACTGAACAGTATCTGGGGTAGCTATAGCGTACAAGGAAATAGATATTTAAACATGAGAGTTTCAAGAGCTAGGAAGTTGCGTCAGTAGGAAATGTTGGAGATGAAGCAATATGGACTTTGCTGTTTATTGAAATAGCCCCACAGAACTCCTGCAAATCATAACAAGTAGACATGTAGTGTGTTGGTGGTGTACTATGCAGATATCCTTTTCTGATTTCTAGGAATATGCCTGTTAAACATACTTACTTAATTTTAGGCAACTTTCTAGTAACAAATTATATTATGTAACATTTTTTTTCATTTCAAACTTCTTTAAATTGCAAAGTAAATTTTGCATTTACAAAGTAAATTTATAAAGTATTTTTTATTTTTTGTGCGTGGGTTGGCTTCTTAATATTTGAACCAAGATGTTTGTTGTGAAGACTTCCCATTCTGTTTTCCAGAAATGTTAATGCTAAGTTCTGATGATAGGTGCATAAGTCACTGAACTAGCCATTTTCAATTAAGTGAGTAGAAATGGTATCCTGGAAGTGTTGCATAGTAAAAAAAATTACAAAACAGTCCTACATTTGTGAAGGAAGGGGAAAAAAACATCATATTAAATACCTTTGTGCCAACTTCAGTGGAACAAATCTCCCTACAGATTCAAGCGCCTCACGTTGGCCATGCTTGTTTCCTACCCCACGTCTATTTTATTTCTGAAAGTGGTGTTAACACTTCTAGGATTCAGAGCCTCTCCAGGAGTTTAATTGTGCTCATTCATGCTTCCTGAAAACAGAAACAACCAGCTTTTTGCTTCCAGTCACACCAAACTTTATCTTCCTCACCGATACTTAACTGCTGTTGCCATAGGAACTGCTAGCAAGTTATTTTGTCTTTCTAAAGAGAAGATAGTCTGTATGTTTGCAGGTCTTTATAACAATACATCTGAAGCTGTTCATATAGCACTTCTGGTAACAAGTATATGTACCACTAAATGGTCTAAGCCCATTTAAATGTAGCAGAAATATCTCAAGATTTCAGATTTCTTTAGCAGGCTCTAAGGACTCCGATGACAACATGAGAATATTTTGTAGATAAGAACAATATCCTGCAAACACTTCAGATAAGATAATTTCAGTAATCTCTGCTACTGATGGACCAAAAACAAACTGCAAACTGACAGTGCGCAGAAGAAGCTTTCTGTCTGTGGTCATATTCTGTAATTATTTTATGCTGCTTGTAGCTTTTTCAGGAGCATCTGGTGCTACTATCAGAAGCAGACTCAGGGACTAGATAAGCAAATAAGTTGGTCAAATGGTGTAACTGTTTTGTTTCTGATCAGCATATATTAGCACTCTGCATAATACTGGAATGTAGCCACTTCTGAAATAAATGTGCTTTCTTTGAAATTAGAAAATTATTTGTTGGGGACCACATTACTTTTTTTTCAAGAATGCATACAAATATCTTGCACATTTGTCAGGGAAGTAAGAGCATGTGTGGTCTGCTGCTTACTCCTCACCACAGTAGAGAAGTCCATAGTCATGGGAGAGATGGAATTGGGATCTTCTTTCTTCTGAGAGTGGAACAGAGGCAGTTCCCACAGCCACATGCTTTGTCATTTTGTGTTCACATGCCCATTCTCTTGGAGCTACTTTCAACAGTGACCCAAACTGAGCCCAGCTCTGTGTAAAACTCAGGGCACCTGTATCCCATGTGATAATTGCATCCAGTTTAAGGCACTAACAGGAAAACAGACTCTAAGGGTTCACCCTGGCAGGTTGCCAGTCCAGTTATTTAAGTCACTGCTGAATCTGAATTTTTTTAGCTCAATAAAATAAGCAGTAGTAAAGTAGATGTAGAGACGTGTTACTGTAGCTATAGTAGGAATTTTTTTCAGAATTAAACTTTTAAATTAGTGTCAGACACATGTTAAATGCGGTGAGGCAGATTTCAGTTGTACATATAAGAGGAATTCAGAAGCAGGTGCTTGAACTGGTAGGTGTTACATTAAGGAAGGTGGAAGTTGCTGTGTTCTTTATAAAACTTTTCTTTCTTGATGTGGATTTTATTTATGGCTAATCATTTGTGTGAATAAAGCATCTCATAAAAATATCTTAACTTTGTCTCCAAGAACTCAGAGTACTTGAAGTTGTACAAGGGGTCAGATTGCAGTTATCTGCATTTTCACATTTGAGTTTTCATGGAGCCATATAATCACAGTCTCTGAGGCTGGCAGTCACTGCTGAAGTATAGAGCAGGCTGCATAGGTTTCTGCACAGTAGGGTTTAAATAACTCCAAAGCTGGATACTCCACAGCCTCTCTGGGCAATCTTTTGCAATGTTTTGCCGCCCTGGCAGTAAAAATAAATTTTCCCTCTTTGATTTTCTCTTGATAGCAAGGAGTTTATGATGAATGTCATATAATTCATTTAGATGGGAGGAAGAAGGGAAATTAGGAACACTACTTCTACAAGCAGGATATGATCAGGACTTGCTGTTTTCTTGACAGAATTTAATACATCCCACAGGGGAAGCCACTTATTTCTAACTATCTTAGCTCATTATTTAAATTTTTTATTTTCCATCCATAGTCACTGACTTTTTTGTGATATGTGTAGACTTGTGGAGGTATTCAAAACCTGTCTGGACGCGCTTCTGTGCAACCTGGTCTGGGGAGTCCTGCTGTGGCAGGGGGGTTGGACTAAATGATCTTTCGAGGTCCCTTCCAACTCCTAACATTCAGTGATTCTATCATTTTTCTTGTATATGATTTGTGTTATCAAATGCAAAAGCTACCAACAGGAACCTAGTTTTCTTAAAACAACTGTGTCACTTTCTTGGCAAGAAGAGTTTGATACTTTTTCACTTATTTCAACGAATATTCCGATGCTTGTGTCTGTCATTCAGTGGTCAGGTTCTGTTACAATGCATGCAAAGAAGGGTTTATTCAGGGATGTTCCCACATCAATATTTTAACACTTCCCACACCTCAACAGTGCTTACATTAAATGTTTCTCTCTGTCTTTGGTAGCATTTTTCATGGTGATTTCTTTTCACAGGGTTTAAAGAACCAAGCCCGGGTTAAGCTGAACATAGTTAGGTGTCCTCCAGTAACCACAGTCTTGATCAGGAGACCAGACCTCAGATATCAGCTGGGCTTCAGTGTGCAGAATGGAATTGTAAGTAGCTTCCATGGTTAAGCTTTAATATATATTAATATACATTACTTATTAATATACATTAAATATACTTTAATATACATTAAAATTTTTATCCATTTATGGGTAAGTTTCAGTGTGGGAAAATGGAATCTGCCATTTTCTCCCTTAGGGCAAGCAGGATTGTTCTGGTTTGGGCTGGAGCAGAACATGTGTTAAGTCTAAGGTGTAAAAGCTGAGTTAATTAGTTATTTTTTGTCTTTGATTCTACTTACTTCACAACTTTAGAGTCAACCAGAGGAACAGGAAAGCTGTTTTAGGTTAGAGAAGCAACAATATGTAGCAGAGGCTGATTTCAACCTGCATCATTCTCTAACCTGCATTGTCTCTAACCAAGCCATTCTCAAAAGAAAATGACTGTCCATGATTTTCTTTTATTGTAAAGCATCTGCATCTAGAACATTGTTGAAGTGTGGTCCTTCAGATGCTCTTAAGTTTCCAAATCACAGCACATATGACGTACAATAAAACCAGCCTTCTCTGACAGTTTGTTCTGCTGTTGTATCTATCTCTCACTAATAAATTTTACTTTAAATCAGTGACATTTTAGAATTTGTTGCAGGTCTCTGTGTTTAAATGCTGATTTACATTTTATAGTAAAAAATGGTAATGTAAAATCTCCATTCCTTGTCCAGACCCTGATAAATTTTTCTTTTCCCTTCCAGATCTGCAGCCTTATGAGAGGAGGTATAGCAGAGCGAGGAGGTGTGCGTGTCGGCCATCGGATCATTGAAATCAATGGACAGAGTGTTGTAGCAACACCCCATGAGAAAATTGTTCACATTCTCTCAAATGCTGTTGGTGAGGTAAGAGCAGGCAATGTGTCTACGCAATATAACGTAGTTCATTGCTGTTTCCAGTAACAACCAGTGGAAACTAGTAACAAGTTGTGTTCCTCAAGGGACCATACTGGGACCAGTAATTTTTAATACTTTCATCAGTGACATAAACAGTGGGATTGAGTGCACCTTGAGCAAGTTTATGGATGACAGCTAGCTGAGTGGAGTAGTTGATAAGCTTGAGGAAAGGGATCCTCTTAGAGGGACCTTGACAGGCTTGAGGAGTGGACCCTTGTGAATTTAACAAGGCAAAGTTCAAGGTCCTGTACCTATGTCTGAGCAATCTCCAACATCAATACAGACTGAGGAGTGAAGGGATTGAGAGCAAACAAGGACTTAGGGGTCCTAAGTGGTGGGTGAAAACTGGACATGAACCTGTAAGGAGCACTTGAAGCCCAGAAAGCTAACTCTCCTGGGCTGCATCAAAAGAAGTGTCATGTTAGATGTAAGAGTTTGGTGTCTGCCTGTTTCATGAAGCAGTTTCACGAAGTTGAACAAATAGGTGATTTATTAGGGTGACATATACTACAAGTTTGCAGTTGCTGTTGATAAATGCAGTTGCTTCAGTTGCTCTAATGTATAATAGTAATACTAGCAAGAGCTATCCCAGGTATTCTTCACTGTATGGTGAAGGCACAATTCTTACCAAGAAGTTAGCCCTGTCTTGGGTGGAGGAAGCAGAGTGCAGCCCGTCAACCATTCCACTAGGTTTTCAGTCTTTTCCTCCCAAAAAAGCTTCTGCCTTGGGACTTTATACTCCTTCCTCTCCCAGAGTGATGTCTTGATATGATTTGGGTGGAGAGTTGAGTAACATAGTGTTATATATTTAGCATGTTCTTCATTCAGCTTATTATTATTATTCAGGAATATACACTTCAGTATTCTTTTTGCTTATAATCAGGTGAAGGTCTTTGCTCAGACACTATGACCTCCAAAATCTTTGTCAAAACTACTTACTTCAGTAGTTTTAGCCTTGCTTCGTTAGTTTTAGCTGAAACCAGACCGTTTTATTTTCAAATGGCTCCCTCCTTCATCTGTTCTGCATGCTGGCTCTGTAAATCTCGGCCTTCAGAGACAGCATAAGGCTCTCATGATCACAAGCATCTTAATTGTTCGCATACAATTTCCACAAGTAGCATTGCAGCAGGACGAGAGAGTTGATTCTCCTCCTGTATTTCACTTTCCTGAGACTCCACCGTGAGTGTTGCATTGAGTTTTGGGGTCCCCAGCACAAGAAGGACGTGGACCTGCTGGAGCAGGTCCATAGGAGGGCCACAAAAATGATCAGAGGGATGGAATACCTCTCCTATGAAGAAAGGCTGAGAGAGTTGAGGTTGTCCAGCTGAAGAAGAGAAGGTCTGAGGAGACCTTATTGCAGCCTTTCAGTATATAAAAAGGACTTGTAAGAAAGATAGACAACTTTTTGCCAGAGCCTGTAGAGACAGGGCAATAGGCAGCGGTTTTAAACTGAAAGAGGGTAGATTTAGATCAGACATAAGGAGGACATGTTTTATGATGAGGGTATTGAGACACTGAAACAGGTTGCCCAGAAAAGTTGTGGGTTCCCCAGCCATGGAAGTGTTCCAAGTCAGTTTTGATGGGGCTTTGAGTAACTTAATCTAGTGAAAGATATCCCTTTGGTATGGGAGAGATGTATGAACTGGATGATCCTCAAAGGTCCCTTCCAACTCAAACTGTTCCGTAATTCTGTGGAAGTGAGAACAAGCAGCACACCATTTATTTTTTTTATTTATCTGTCTCCTATGTTTTGACAGAACCCTAATCTGAAAATATGAAGTGCCCACTACTTTACAGAATCACACAGAATCACAGAATCATCACGGTTGGAAAGGACCTTCAAGATCATCCAGTCCAACCTATAGCCCTACACTACTCTTATCCCTAAACCATCCCCCGAAGTGCCACCTCTACCTGTTTTTTGAAAACCTCCAGGGATGGTGACTCCACCACTTCCCTGGGCAGCCTATTCCAACACCTCACCACTCGTTCAGTGAAGAGATTTTTTCCTAATATCTAATCTAAATCTGCCCTGGCACAATTTGAACCCATTCCCTCTAGTCCTCTTGATGGTCACAAAGGAGCAGAGGCCAACACTGGCCTGTCTGCAACCTCCAAAGATGGTTCATTGATAATGAACATACTGTTTCATAAAATCACCACCTGTAAAACTTCAATAAGGGTATGAAAACTCTCAGGTTTTACCTTTCCCTTTTGTCCTGAATGACCTCAGCTAGTTCCTTCACCAATGCTCTGTTAGAGCATGTATGTTAGGAACATTGATTAACTTGCTGTATTTCCTCTAGATTCATATGAAGACTATGCCAGCTGCCATGTACAGACTGTTGACTGCACAAGAACAACCTGTTTACATCTAAAGCCAACACGTCACTGTCACAATGTGCATGGAGGATGTTTACCCTCATTAGCGCTTGTCTCTCTATTGCTGCATTTCTATGTCTGCAGAGACATTTCGTATTCTCCCCTCCTCCCACCTTCACAGACATAGACACCAAACACACCGTCTCTCTCTCCTCCCTTGTTTTTTCCTCTTCTTCCCACCATATTCCTGTATTTTGGGAAGGGGAAAAATGCATGGGTAGGACTATTCTTGTTGCATCTTTTCACAAGTGATACTTCATACAGTTCCATATGCAAAATAGGAAAATAGCATCAGCAGTGTTTACTGCAGGATTCATAAAGAAGGTTAACTCTGCTTCATGATACATAATCAGTTTTATTTTTGTAGCTATAATTTGACAGACTGTGTAAATTAAATGTTTCTTTGCCAAACAGATAAAAGTACAGTGTGTAAAGTATTCTCTTAGATATCCTGCATGTGACTTCTCTTTTCTTGGCCTGTTTTCCCACAGGCACTGAGCTCAGTATTAAAGTTTTATGTCTGTAGGGAAATTAGAATACCAAAAGAATAGTTTACCCTCAGGAAGAATTACGTGCTTATGAAGACTCAGTAAATGCTGCTGTTGTAAAATGGACTGTCTAATACACACCTTTTAATTCCCCTCTGTAATCAGTTGTTCTTCAGAGTGTGACCTAAAAGGTACTCTGTGAGTTGCTGAAACATGTAACACTTGCATTACTTACACTAAGTAATTTGGGAGGCATTTTTTACAGCATACTTCCCCTCTCTGCACCCCAGGTTTCTAACTTTTTGGTTTCTTCTATTTTTTTTTTTAAATGCAACATGTCTTTTATAGTCCCTTACCTATTTTAGAGGTCAAAGGAGGGGGAGAAGAATCTTTAAACATCTACAAGAGAAATAGTGAGGGGCTTTCCTGAAGAGCTACACTTTTTCTAGGCTCTTAATTCTGAATTTGGTGCACCCAGCAATGTGTGCCAGTGTATATAGACATTTTTAAAATTGTGCTTGCTATTTATGAAGTTTGAATATAAGAGATCTGCAGACTATTCTAAGTAGCTTTGTTTTCTGAGCCGGTTTTAATGTATATTTTTGTCCAAAGACCTGTCTAGTTTTATTGACTTTCTCTTTAGTTCATGATCTAAAAACAGTGAGAGGAATGAGGTGGGAATAAACTTATTTATTTTGTTATATAATTTAACTTGTGATTTTTTTCCATATGTATGGCACATAAAGGAGATATGCGTGTAATATATGCCATTGTATGAAGATGATAAACTGTAGGGATGTATGAAATTTAGGATTTGATTGGCTTCTAACTTGCATGCTAGAGACAAAAGGGGGAAAGGGGAACTTAAGGTTGTTTCTTTTTTAAGAGAGAAAAAAAAATAATTAGTTTTTATTTCTAGTGAGAGGAAAATTCTCCATTCTCTATAGTTACTTTTTACCAGAACTGTATACAGGGTTTATATGCTGAAATAGAACCATGCATTTAGTCCAGGATAATATGCTGATTTCTTTTAAAGAAACAGTTTGTGCCATGTTTTACTGTGATAGAAAGGCTCAGTGAGATGAAAACAATTTCAGGCTATGCGCAACCACACACCACTTCTGCTTTGCAAATGTGCTTTCGGTCATAGTCACTTAATTCTCAGTTACTGTGAGGCAGACTGTACAATGTAAGCATTGTTTGCAGTCTAGTAATGATACCTAGACTTTACTACAGAGATTCACGGAAGTGGGTGCGTGTACTTGCACATGCAGAGTCAGTGCAAACACAGCTGAGAGCCACTGAGCGTTCTTGCCAGAGGTCCATTTTTGGCTTTCAGAAAACATGGATGTTTATGGGCTGATCAGAGGTAGAGAATAAACTTTGTATGTCAGTGGGCAGTAAATATTTAAGGGAGATAATGAAGTGCTACATAAACTATTGTAGTGAATATGTTTTAGTGTTAAGATTACTGTATGTGTACTTGATTTTACTGCAGTTCTTGTTGTTATATAATTTAATCCAAATCTTCAGAATAGCAGATTGCACGGGAGAGTGGTGTTAGTATTCCAGGTTAGTACTTACCTCTGCTGCCCAACTGATGCAACTAGATAGTGAATGATTTGTGAGTATATTGTCTAACTGTAGAGATCTGGTTTATTATTTGAACTTTTTTCCAGAACTTTCTATATATATATAGTAATATATGTAAATATGATATATAACCATGTACAATTTAGAAGATTATATACAGAGGAGCCTTTCCATAAGTTGCCTGAGGAAACTTTGTGAACTCTTGAAGACACAGTTACCATGCTTCTGGTTCCTGCTGTTTACACCGTCGACTTCACTTGTTTCTATGGTTCTGTCTGGTTAAGCGGTGGGGTCTTTAACTCACTTCACTGGGAAATGATGAAGACCTGAATACACAAATATACTGAGCGATGAAACAGCTGTTTCTTTGCAAATCTTGCAGCCAAGATTCTGTGAAGTTACTGGCACTAGAGTGCTTGAACAGTTCATGGTAAACAGGTGCTTAACATTAAGCAAGTGAATGCTTGCAGGATCAGTCTAGCAAAAAAATCTCAGTTTTTCCAATTACAAAGTGTGCATAAGGTTTCGAAACTGGGAGGTCCATAGTGTGTGCACGCTTCCGATAACAGTCTCGTAAACAATTTCATCTTACTTTGTTAAGGGGAAGCGTTTTATGAAGACAGAGTCCAAAAGGGAAAGGTGTCAGTTCTCTATAGACTGTTGCAGCAGTTTATCACATTACATATGTGAATTTTTAACAGATTCAAAGAAACAAACTGCTGGTTTACATTCCTTCAGTGACAGACCTGAATTCCTTTTCATCCTTGCTGCTTCATACAGTCTAATTAACTCTTCAGTGTTTACATTAAGGATGAAACACTCCTTATAGTTTCACACATTTGTTTCAAATCTTGTTTGAATTTGAAACTTGATGGGGATTTCCAACTTTGCTTGCTTCCTTGTTTTTTAAATGAAATGTATTTCTTAAGACAGCAATGTGCTTGAGTTCTCTTGTACATATTTAGCGCAGTACCTAGACTATGAAGTTGTACTATTGTTCTCTGTAAAGAGGGTGAATAGAAATTATTTAAAGCGTTGGGAAAAGTATAGTATTGTATTTGTAACAATATTGTTCTTTGTAAACATTTAATGATTCTCTATATAAATATAAATATATATAAAAATATATGTGAGCCTGGAATGTTGATACTGCACATCTACTGAATGTAATTTCTCTGATGTTTTTTGCCACAGGTCTCTGACCTCTGTAATGAAGCTGCAGTGGTTTGATTTGGGGGGGTTGGTAGAGGAGAGAGGAGTGGGCTTTTTTTCGGGGGGGAGGGTGAGGGTGGTGTGTTCTAGCCAGCTGTTTTGTTGTGATGTATTTACTGTGCTACATTCCGTTATTTAACAGAGCACTACTGTCTGTACGATTTGCAACAATAAAATACAAAGCAAAAGTACCTCAGACAATGCTGAGTTTGCTCATAACTGACCTAGGGGTTGGCTTGCGATTACTGAATGATTGGATGCTTGGAAGGTGTGTCAGCTTTTCTTTTGCTGCTTACTCTGGAGTAAAGCGGGCTGTAAATTCATGGCAGTGTGGTATTAGGTGTAGTGGCTAAAGGGGTGAGTGCTAGTGGACAAAACAGTCCTGAATCATACATAATCCTTGCAGTTAGCAAAGACCTGCCTGACCAGTCTGTAGCCAGTTAAGGTTGTCAAGTCACTGCTGCAGAACAGAGCATGGCTTGGCTGCGAAAACTAGCCTGCTTGGTGTTGAGGACAGCCTCCAAGAAAAACAAGAACTCTAGTGTTTTTACACACTGATTCAGCTACAGAATGTGTGGGTAAGTTACAAGAGGTGCATGGAAAACAGATACGCCCCTCCCCCATTATAAAGTGCCTTAGTTTGTGCGTTCTGCATATGAAGAGACACTGCTTACCTATACTGCATGCACCCTGAGCATGGACCTGGCTGTCAGCTCTTTGAAATACTCCTCTGGGCCAGGGAACAGGTCTTCCAGAGAAGTGTCTGGTTCCAGAAAGGTGAGTATTGTTCAGAAATGTTGATGAGTCTAAATTTGTTTCCCTCTGGTGGAACAGCTGATGTTGCCACCTTACTTCTCTCATTGTCTGTTAAAAGCATGACCTGATGAAAAACGGGTCATGTTTTGTGCAGGTCACTAAGAGAACAACTTTCCTGGGTAATACAACTTGATGGATAGGTTTTATAAATAATTGTGGTGCTTGTCCTGGAGTAATCACCTGGTCTATTGGAAATAAAGAGCTAGGGTAATCAGGTAATTTATAAAATCAGATTTTCTCTCCTATTATCTGAAACATGTGCCTACCTTTTGAAGCACTGTCTAATGGTTGATCACTTCAGCTCAGGTTAGTCCTGTTCCACTGCAGTAATAAACAGTTAACTGGATTGTGATCAAGCCTTCTGAAGCATAAACTTACATTACATCCTGACTTGGAGCCCAGGGACCTTTGCAGAGTTTTCTCCCAATAGGTTACAAAGATATATAGAGCATGACAGCAAGGTAACAGCTGTTAAAAGCTAGTAAGTACAGTTTGTAATGATGGTGTACACATAATTTTCCTTTACAACAGTCTTATTTTAGAATGGCAGTGATTCATGGGGAAAAGGAATCTAATACTGAAGATCCAAAAGAACTCCCACTTTTGATGATGCATTCAAAAGGAAGAGTTGGAGTTTTAAATGTGATGGAATTGCAAAATACATAACAGAGCTGAGGTAAATCTTAGTGTAACAAAGCAGTGCGTTCTTCTGTTGGTTTCTTTCTCCAGGACAAAACCTCCCAATATTTACTATGCTCATACTTCTGGGAGCTAAATGTACTGATAGGCCAGTGCTCCAGCAAACTTAATACCCTTACTTAATTCCTCTACAAGACAGTAAAAATAAAACACCAATTCCAGCACAGAAGTAAGCATTATTTTATTCAAGTTGTCATCTTTAGTGAGTCAAGTCATACTGCACAATTTCAACTTCTGAACAAGTTTATTTTCATTTTCAGTAGGAAAGGTGTAAAGCTTTATCATTAAAATAGCAGCAGGAATATTTAGTCATCCTGCTGAGACACACAAGGCTACAACTAGTCTTGCAAGTACAATGTGTGTGCCTGATCCCAGCCTCTGGAAATACCTAGTGAATTCCATGTTAGCAGCATACGTACACAGAGCTTAACAAACTATCTGCAGTCAACAGCTTGAACTAACTGGTTATAAATTCGTTTATTAACCAGTGGATGTCAACTCATGGGTGACTGTGGCCCAGTCGTTAAGATTGCCGAAACAATGTTAGGTAGTCACCTGCGTGTCTGCAGAGGATTTGAGATGGCTGCATATGTCTTTCCAGCATGGATGGCAACTGATACATAACAAGCACCTCTACAAGGAAGTAAATTGCTAAGACTAGAGAGATGCAACCAGACGGTACAGTATCACAAACAGAGTAGTTGCACCTAAGAGCCCAATAAAGGCCAGCTTGCAATCTGCCTGATAGGCTTTGTAGAACAAGCTTCACTTTGGGAGTCATCCTGAGAGCATTAAAAAAAATGGATTAATGACACACTCTTCCACACAGAAGTGCTCTACTGTGAAACTCCCTGGCAACACCAGTAAGACTGTGAGGCTATTTGCTCTCTCCTTTCTGATAGCTAGCTGATCTTCATCTGTGGTGGAAGTACTGGGGTCACCACAGCAGGTGCAGCAGTCCAGGTTGCCATTTGACAGGTGACGCATAGGCACTCAATGGCATGGCTTACTGGGCAGGTGCCACCACCTTCAAAAGGGAGAAAAACCCCAAGTAAATAATTTGTTTTCAGGTTCTTATCCCATTAAAACAATTTCTTACCCAATAAAAAAAGCTGAGACTAAAACTGTTCCTTGTCAATGGTCCTGGGAAAAGCAATCCTGATTGGGAAAAAAGTATGTGTGGGCTTTTTCTGTTTTTACCTTTTTTTTATGTTTCCCAAAAAGCTGCACAAGAATTAGCTCACCCAAACCATGGCATGTCGGGTATTTCTTGTTAGGAATCTAAAGGCTGCTTCATGCAGAAGCCACTGGACTGTAATAATATCATAGAATCATAAAATGTTAGGGGTTGGAAGGGACCTCAAAAGATCATCGAGTCCAACCTCCCTGCCAGGGCAGGACACCCTAGATAAGGTCACAGAGGAACAAGTCCAGGTGAGTCTTGAATGTCTCCAGAGTAAGAGACTCCACAACCCCCCTGGGCAGCCTGTTGCAGTGTTCCGTCACCCTTAACTGGGAAAAAATTCTTCCTCATATTAACACTAAACCTCCTATGCTCTAACTTGCTCCCATTGCCCCTTGTCCTAACACTGGATGACACTGAGAAGAGCCTGGCTCCTTCTTCCTGACACTGGCCCTTAACGTATTTATAGACATTGATGAGGTCCCCCCTCATCCTTTTTCCACCTCCTACCAAAATATGGTGGCACCTGTAGAACTTGTCAAAGTCTAGAGCTCATTCAGAGACTTCTGGCATCAGCGGCCTTTGGAGCAGAGGCATAATTAAAAGAAATTAGCTCCTGATCTACCACAGCTGTAAATCAGCTGGGCTCTACTGTTGTCAAAATGTAAATCAAGGGAAGCCAGTAGGTGTGTAATTTTTCGATTTTAGCAAAGTTTTTGATAGTGTTTCCCACAGTATCCTTCTGGACCCTGATGGTAGAGAAGCCTTCCAAAGAGAGGTGTGTAGGCTAGGTGGGCTGTGAAATTTAACAGGGACAAGTACCAGATTTTGCACCTGAGGAGGTGCAACCCTGGATGTACCTACAGACTGAGGAAGGAGAGGCTGGAGAGCAAGCCCCACAGAGAGCCTCACGTTGTTTGTGTATGTGTGTGTGTCAGACCGTCTGAGTAGTCCCGACACCGTGGTTGTTGCCTGCACGGCATACTGTCATGCTGCGACAATTGGTGCCCTGTGTGAGGCAGGAGGCTCTCACAGGAGGTGACGCAGCTTTGAGCTGCCCGTATCAGACGGAGCCCAGCAAAGAATAGTGGTCCGGACCTACGAAATCCTCCTGCATGAAGAAGAGAGGTGCCTACATGGTGAGCTGTTTGGTTCTGATGGCCAAAAGGGCCAACCACGTGCTGGGTTACCTCAAGCACAGCACAGCTACCTAGTCAAGGGAGGTGATTGTTCCACTCTACACTGCCATGGTGTGATCCCACCTCAAGCACTGTGTCCTGTCCCGGGCCCCTCAGTACAAGAAGAAGATCAGACTGTTAGAGCATGTCCAGGAGACAGCAGCAAAAATAGTAAAAACTCTCCAGGACATGACTTAGGAGGAAGAGATGAGGTCACTCCACTAGTTCAGCTTGAAGAAGAGAGGCTGAGAGGTGACCTCATCTAAGCCTACCGCTTCCTCAAAGTGGGCAGCAGAGGGGGTGATGCTGATCTCCTCTCTGTGGTGACCGGTGATGGGGCACAAGGAAATGGAGTGGAGCTGTCAGGGAAAGTTCAGATTGGACAGGAGGTTCTTCACTAAGAGAGGGGTCAGTCACTGGAACAGGCTCTCCAGGGCAGTGCTCATGCCACCAAACCTGTCAGAATTCCAGGAACATCTGGACAATGCTCTCAGTCACATGACTTCCTTTTAGGCAGTCCTGTGTGGAGCAGGGACCTGGACTCAATGATCCTTAGGTGTCCTTTCCAACTTGAGATATTCTGTGATTCTCTGACTTGGACGTAGGAAAGCACCAACCTCTTCCATAACAGCAACAACTTCACCCCTGTCTAGAAAGGAAAAGACTCAAAGTGACTGAAGTTTTCAAGGCCTTTGTGAAGACTTCTGGAATTCACAAGCAGTGGAGGGCTGCAAAAAATAATTTAGTGTGATTCACAGGCAGATAAATGACTTCACTGGATTTTTAGAAGGTGACCTGAGGCATCATTGCTTTACTAAGTATATTTTTTTTGAACCCCAGACCATAGCATCAAGGCTCAACACTCCAGACCTCACAGCCTTACTCACCTGGGGTCTGGTCACCAACTGTCTGGGTGAGAGTCAGCAAGAATACATAAACTGTTAGGGATGCCTAACAATGGACTGTAAACCTCTTGGAGGTAGCAACCATCTTGTCACACCTTGAAAGCAAGCAGAGCGCCAGGTGCTGAAATGCAGCTCAGGGAGGTGACTGGAAGGCAGATTACAATGGTCAGTGGTAGGGCAAGTTGACTGACTGTGCCAGTTTATGTCCTTCATCCCTTCTACGGCAGTGACATGATCAACTGTTTATCGCAGGCAGAGGGAAGGACATCACCATTTCCACGGAGAGCAATAGTTGTGGAAACAGTCCTCCGAATCTCAGAGAGCCCTCAAATACTTGATGGACGATGGTACTTGATTGAGAAGAGCTGTGCAAGCTGGAAACAAATGGTAAGGCAGAGAGTTCGCTACTTCTCTCCTCCCAGATGAAGTGCAGCTTTGTCTGAAAGCCCTGGGCATAGGTTTTCCTTGACAGGACAACATCAGGGGATCCAAAGGGCTCATGGACATAGAAAAGGCCATTTGCTCGTGCTTGCTAGCTGTTTCCACTCAGGCAAGCTCTCTGCATGGCATTGACAATGCAGCTTAAGAAGTCATGGGCGTCTTCCTGCCTGCCATGCTGGAAATGTTCTCCGATTTGTGTGAGGACACTGATCGCTCTTCAGACCAGTGTGACAACATTCTGGTAAAGGAGGTTTTTTTCCAGGTGTTTCTGTCAAATTTGTTGAGGCTTTTATTACCTGTAGGCAGCAGTGGGAAATTTCACTTTATCTGCAGAGGCTGAGTTACAGTGTATTGCATGAGAACTCAAAAACCAGTTGTCACAGCAAATCACTTGTACTGTGCATGAATCAACCCATTTATCCACATGGTCTGGAAGCTACCGAAACGTTTGTTTGATGAAGTTTGTAGTGTCTGAAGCTTCTGAATATTATTTCTATTAGTGTCAGCACAAATTTTCTACTTTATGGGTTTTTTTTCCTTTAGTACTGGGTCTTACTTTTATCGTGGGAGCCAAACACAAAATGTTGCTAATAGCGGGTTTACATAAAAAGCACTAACTTGAAGTGACTTCCATTGTTCTGTTGCAGCTAAGTTCTCTTTCTCTAGCACTCATGTGTTTAATTCTCATGTCCAGTGCCTGAAGTGCCGAAATACTTGTGATTGATGGAGTCTGTCTGCTGCAGAAACACTTTGCTGTATTTTTACAGCTGTCAGTAGGCTTTGTGTCATGTAACTATTGCTTCAGCAGTAAGATTCTCTAGAGGACTGTGGGGGAGGTTGATAGGAGGAAAAGAAAAAACACATGATGTAGCAGACACATAAAAACATTCCAGAAAATAGTAAGTGTAATCCAGATAGGTATGCTCCAAATATTCAAAATAAATGGTTGTTACTAACATGCCCTCTTCCCACTTTTATTTTGTAAGTGCTAGTAGCAGCTACAGTGGGGATTCCAATATCCTCCAGTAAAAACTGCAAGACTCCTAACTGGTGGATTTTTAAGACTTGTCCACAGAATGCAGAGGTCTCACCAGCAGCGTGTATAGGATCACTGAAACCAAAGTAGCTGCAACAGAATTCATAAGCTCTCCACTACAGGGTTTTTTGAGGTTTTGGGTTTTTGGTTCTATAAGGAGCAAGAAAAGGGGTCAAATTTATAGGCTGATACCAAATACCCAAGCTACTTTTGCTTTCAATTGCTCACATAGACATCTGTCCTTGCAAGATTTTAGGTGCCAGTGTACGAATACACAGGAATCCTATGTGCTCCCTTCTCTCCATCATCTTCTACCATCCCTCCTCCGCCCCCAACTAGAAGTGCCTGCTACAGCCCCTGTTCCTAGATGTGAGACCCTAAAAAGGTTCAAGACAAAAATGTTGAGTGGAGAACATTTGGCAAAGCATGAACTGCTCTAATACAGGTATTCCGAGGTGAGACACTAGCTGATTTCTGCAGATACTAGGTTCAAGGTATTAACCTTCTGACAAATGTTCTTTTAAGTATTCATTACATAAACAGTGACAGAAAATCTAGTCACCTTGAAGCAACTGGCAGTGCAGCATAGGGTCACAGTTAGGCCGTTTCTTCAAGGGAGAGAAGGCTCTTCTCTGCACTCCTGCAGGCACTAGGCTTGCATTTGAAGGTGAAAGGCTCACTCTGCTGGATAACTCAGGAATTTCTTCACCTGAGTATTCAAGAACTGTAACAGTGTAGGAAGAGTAGTCAGAATAGCACAAATCTGTAGAAGCCTTCACTAGAGATTACTACGGATTTTTTTGTGCCCCCTTCACAGTCTGTAGTAATTGGACAAAAAATCACGGAAGGGTGTGTATACGTGCATCTACCCACATTTGCCAGGCAACGCCGGTCTAAAGCCTGCTTGAACATTTGCAGAAACACTATTCAGCCTTATGCAACTGCAGCAGCAAAAAATTACAGCTTTGCTTGGTGTAAACCTCACCTTAAACTACCGGATCAGAGAGAAGGGAGCTACAGATTTCTTGAAGAGAAAACTAAATCTCACAGAGCATGAAATCCTCGTGCAGTTGTACTGAGTGTTTGCAGCTACATCAGCCACCAGTCTCTCTAAGGAAATTAAAGTATTGTTTCATAAGACTCTTTATTAAAATAAAGATTTTCCTGAATTTGAGATACATTTCATCCTTCCAATTAATAACACTCTTTTTCCTTAGACTGAAATTACATGCTGTGATTCCTACAACTGCGTTTTAGTGAACAAGACAGGGTGAAGCTATGCATTTCTCACCAAACCTATTTTTGTACCTCCATCTGATGGCACCTGGCATATTACAGAAAACAGTGCTTTTAAGAGTAAAAAAACCAAATTAATGTAAATAGGTTTTATTCAGAACATGTACACTAACAGAAATGTCCCAGTGACTGGAGCACTTGCGAAAAATCAGGCTTGGATAATATGTACTGGTTTAGTACTTATCTCCTACACAAATGCAACCTACAGTCTCTAAAGAGAGGAGAGAGTGACACAACCTATATAAAGCAGATACTAGCCTAGAAAGTCAGGTAGGACCTAGGTAACAAAGGACCCAGCAACAAAGCATGGCAGACCAAGAATCAGGCAAGACTGATGAATCCATCACTGATATAAACTTCTTAGTACCAATGGAGTTACGCTAACAGTCAGTTGTTGAGGCACAGTGCTGCTGGTACTCTGGAGAAGTTGTTGTGTTGGGTTTTTTTAATAAATTACTAAACAGGTGAATGAACCAATTTCATGATTTTATGATAATTCCTCATGTTTTATGATAATTCCTCATAATATTGTTTTATAGTAATTCCTCTTAATGTTTGAAATGTCAGAGAGCTAACTGGCTTAAGCTGCTGTGTACTGGAAATGCATATACTACACTAGTGTAGTAGCATACTACTGAATTTAGTAGCCAGGATGATATTTAAAGTCTCTTTAGAGGCCTTTTTATTAAGCATAACAAATAAACACAAAATCAGAGAGATACAAAACAACCAACCAAACAAATCACAAACCCATGGACAAAAACAGTTTAAAAGATGGAGAGTAGGGTACAATTTATCATGTGCTCAGGTCTGCTGGCTTGCAAAGTAAGCTTTGAAACACAAACAATACCTCAAACAATGCATTATTATACCTTTTTCATTCTTTTAACTTTGCTGACTCTCCTTTACAACAGTTGTGGTTTTTTAAGTATTCATTTCCTGGTTTCCATTCTCATAACTTTAAGCAGTCAAGATGCAGCCTTGCATTGTGATGTCCTGTTTTCAGTTGTGCTCCACCTGCACAGAGAAAGCAATAGCAGTTTTATCAATAAGAAGTCATTGAGAATTAATTTTTTTACTACAACTTTTCTGAATTTCTTTCTGGTTATAACAACTGATGAGATAACAGAATCATTCAAGTGCTTGTTTTCAGAGATTTCATGTAAACTGCCAGAGTGTAAGGAAACTTCAAAAGACTTTTTAATTGGTTAAAACACAGGTTTATGGAGGCAATTAGGTATTCCTACCACCATGTAGTAAGGACAATTTCAGCTGATAAGCTTCACATGGAAGTTTTCCTATAGCTTGAGAAGTACTTTGGCAGAAGTCACAGTAAAATAATGGATTTGGGGCTTCCACTCCCAGGTGTGTGGTCTCTACATTCTCGTGGTGTGAACGTTATGCAGATAGGCACATAGCCATCTGTCACCAAAAAGACAATCTGGTAAGTTCAAATGAAAAGTGGAACATATTTTCATCTGGCCTGTACTTCAATAGCTGCTTGTGACTTAGCTGGGAGCCAATAATATTTTACTGTATGCATAGACCACAACAAAGATTAGGCTGAAAACAACTTGGAACCATTTCCATCATTTTCTAAAACAATGCTTAGAAAAGCTTGATGTGGTCTCCATTTCTGTAGTCTATGTCTTCAACCACTATGCAGAAACTATTCAATAATTCTTCTGGTGCAGACTGAATAACAGAGTAATTCCCACATTTAGCTCAACAAAATACAGCATTATTTTACCCTTTTCCTGCTTTTCATCAGCAACACAATATCAACAGGCATCATCATGTATACAAATCAAATGGAAGCACTGAAGATGGACATAATTGCTTACAGATATGGATGTACAGTCAGCAACTAACTTGTAGATTACTAAGAAGGAAATATATCTTTCATTTTGTATCTTAGAAGAAAAGAACATTTTATGTATTTTAAACATTAATCCCTTCCCCAAACAATCACAGTTCTTTATCTCTGGCTTCCAATATGATGGCTGTCTTTCAAAGAAATGATAATGATACTACTACGTTAAGTCATCTGAGTTGAGTAGAACTGTTCTAGAATAAATTTTTAAAGGTACGTTTTACCTTGAGAGTCCTGCTTGTCTCTTACTTCCTCTGAATGAGCAACTTCCAAGACATTTATCTGTAGTACACTTTCCTGGAATAAACCCAAAAAGCTGAAAAATCACAAGCCACCATCTTTTTTTTCCTGGTATTTTCTAAGAACTGCAACATTCACCTTAGGAAGTGAAAAATCTTCTTGACTGCACAGTCACTATGTGATATTTTAATTCCACTGGAAAACCAAGACTTGTGAATGTCTAACATTAATGTTCATCATCCAAGTCAGCCAATTTTATCCTGCTGGGTATTTCCTGGGGAAAAAGCACCTGTCATCTGAAAACACCAGTGAAAAGGGATCAGTGAGCATGGCAAAACCCTGATCTAGTCCCACATGGGAGGAGTACATGTGAGGAAGGGAAGTAAGTAAGGAGGCAGCACAGTTTAAACAAGAATGGATATTTCTTGTCGGTAGGGGGACCAACAGTCATTCTTGAAACAGATGTGAAAACAAAGCAGCAGTACACATTTCAAGCTCTTTTATGAGTGAATAAATAACCTTCTAATCCTAGCAGAAAAGGTAAAAAAACCTGCACCTCATAAAATTTGTACAGGACTGAGTGTTGGCTCTATGCCACCAAAAAAAAAAAAAAAAAAAAGCTTGGGATTTGTTATCTGCAGGGGTTCTTTTTTAAGAACATGGGTGTCCTATGGGTGTTTTAACAATTAGCTTCTATCTTCTGTCAAAGTGGACTTTGTTGATAAATAAAAATAATTTTAAGTACCTACAGAAATACCAGAATTATGTGAACAGGCAGCTAGAGGAAAAAAAGAAATATTTAGGGACATTATTTAAGGATTTATTAGAAGGTTAAGAGGCGTCCAGCTTGTGATAAGAATTTGCACTTTCTTAGTTCTCTGAAGCAATCTGTATATCATTCTTACTGCATGGTTGATAGGTTATTCATGATATCTTTCAAATATCACAGTTATACAGACACTGAGATGATGTCATGCTTCCCTAAAAATATTGCTACTGGTCTATACAGTTTAATAAGTGCAGCCCAACAGGAAACTAATACCAGAACAAAGCCCAGTGCTAAACAGTGTGAGAAATATCCAGCATTAAGTGTAGTAAAAGCTAACTCTTGGGTGCAGATCACTTCAGCTGGATTTAAGAAGAGTTTTATCAGAGATTAAAAATAAAAAATAAAAAAGGGCAAGGTTGAGTCCTATTTGTGATTACAGGTCCTACTGCTGTGTAAAATCATCTTGCAGGTCTAGAAATAAACCAGTCTTTGCACCTTTTCATAGCAAGACATTAGAATTGTCATGGTAATCTAGAGCTCATCCAGAGAAGGTCAGATATAGGCAGGTGAATGACAAGGAGGTTTAATGCAATGAGTTTTGAGTAACCTCTATCTCAGCATACATTTATTTTGCCATGCAAACGTTTCACATACCAGCTTGGTCTATAATATGCCAGGTTAAATCTATTTGCATATATATAAAAGCAGTATGAGTGACTCCCAAGTGACTGCAGAAAGAAGCATCACTGAGGGTGGAGGTTCGTTTTTCAGCTTTTGGAGAGCAGAAAGAGTTCATGTGAAAGACATTTTATATAGTGTTTTTCCACCCCCATACACACAAACAAATGCTCTGATTTTCCCTCAACATACTACTGAGTATGAATTCAGATATGAATTAATATTAGAGAAAAAAGAACAGAAATATGGTTCATCGATGTCTTCTGGAACTATTCAGTCTTCAGCAGAGTTGTGATCTCTTATGTAGTCCTGTTCACTGAATGTTTTTATTCCAGCATTCAAGACAGAAAGGTTTACAGAAGTGGCATCCAGAAGTACTTCTCTACTCATGGACCAGAATGCATACTTTGGATACATGAGGAGCACTGAAGTTGTCACTGTACCACAGGATTTGAAGTGGAATTGAAGAAACATTTGTAACCAGGGACAGAAAAAAAAATATATACATTAAAATCATAGAATTGTAGAATGGCCCAGGTTGGAAGGGACTTTAAAGATCATCTAGCTCCAACCCTCACTGCCATGGGCAGGGCTGCCACATGCACTAGACCAGGTTGCCCAGGGCCACATGCAGCCTGGCCTTGAACACTGCCAGGGATGGGGCATCCACAACCTCTCTGGGCAACCTCGTCCAGTTTCTCACCATCCTCTGGGTGAAGAAACTCCTTCTGATTTCTAGTCTAAATCTCCTCTCTTTCAGCTTATATCCATTCCCCCTTGTCCTGTTGCAATCTGACCAGCTGAAAAGTCTCTCCCCTTCTATCTTGTAATCGCCCTTGAGGTATTGAAAGGCTGCTACAAGGTCCCCCCAAACTATTCTCTTCTTCAGGCTAAATCATTCAGTACTGAAATCTAAAATCTTCTAGTTCTGTCCAGTTCTGAGGAATTACATTTAGGGCATTTTATATCCAGAAGCCTATTGTTTTTAATCCTATGTCCTATCAAAAGTGTTTCTCTCACAATAATAACACTGGTTCAGCTGCGCTGAATTGCATTGTGACCAGCTGGCATTCACACTGGTATGAAATTGTTATCAAGTCCTGTAAGACATTTTCCTGCACAGAAAAAAAAAAATCCCAAACAATCCTGCAATTTACAATGCAAATATCTAGGATCAGACTAGCAGAATCCAGAAAAACTCCCATCTGAGGAAGCAGTACTGATTTGAGATATGTTACCTCCTAAATTAGGTTAGCACAGGAAGTTTGGGTAGAGTTTTGGATGGGGGACTTAATTTTTGCAGTTCAGAATTGCATTAAATTAGACTGTGTGTTTCCTTGTCAGCTGTTTTATATGTTCTACACAGAGCTATCTGAAAAAAAAAAAAAAAAAAGAAAAAGAGTATATAAAAAATCAGTTCTAATGCCATCAATTAGAACTATCCAGACCTTGCAGTAATGACATCTCTGTGACCTTTTGGAACATTGCTGCTGTGTCCCCCATGACTAGTCCTCTAGCAGTTTTCAACTTTTGTACATGATTTCCAAGGACTTTTGATTATTTTAATGCTGGAATAGACTGACTGTGCAGAGCTGTACAGTAGCTTCAGAGCTGCAGTAAACCTTAGCTGGATAAATGGCATAGTGTGATCGGTTTTTCAGTTTCTAGAGTGAAATAGGGGAGACTGTCAAAGCTGTTACTCATTCAAAGAAGTAAGAATCAATACAACAATACATCTATCAATACAACAACAATAACAAACAGAAACCCAACAAAACAACAAAAACACACAAACCAACAAAAAATAACAAAAACAAACAAGAAAGAACGTACACATAATGACAAAAGTAGCTCAGGACATCTGAAAACTTCATACATGTTAGCCTTTAAAAATCCAGAATAGTAGTAAAATAAGGTGGGGTTTTTTTTCCAGAGTCAGTGCCCCATTCTTAGGATACGATTATTTACACTTCTCTCTGATCCATGATTTTGTAATTATTTCAGAATCACACAACATCATACATGTCTTTTATCTTTATAAGTTTCATTTGAAACCAGAAGAGCTACAGACTGAAAATTTTAAACAGAGGCTTATAGGATCCTCAAGCACTGTATGGTAGACACTGGGGCAGAAAGAAATGCAATAAAAGAGTTCAACAACAAGCCACAAACTTATTAATCCTTATTTGGACTTGTTCTTACACAAGGAATAAGGATAAGCCAGAACAAAGGGATGAAGCCTCCAAGCTGGCAATCTTCCCATGAAGATAAACAATTTGTCATTAATTACTTAGTCCGTCTGCTGCATTATGCAACATAACTTGTCATACGATCCTGAGTAAAGTTTTAACTGAGAAGTGAAATATCTTTCTATTGCTAAACTCAGTTAGCCTACAGCATTGGTTCAAAGGCCAAGGATAAACATTTTGCCTTTTCATGATCATACGAAGCTGTGCTTGGGAAAGCTTTAGCTACATTACTGGAAATATTCTGCACAGGTTTCTGTAGGAAGATCTTCTGCATCATACATATCCATCCTGGGAACTTCTGACATGCAAAAAATGCTTATTTTTCTTTAAATGAAGGAGACTATTAATTCCACTTTTTCTATAGCCAACAGGAACACCCAAGTTGGGACTTTTAAGTGTTTATATCTGACTGTAAAATTGAAGGTTGTCAGTGATGTGAAATATCAGAAACACAATTGCTGATGTACATACCTCTCTAGGAGCAACTGGAAATATTACAGAAAAAAACCAAACACTGCTAAAAGAGCAAATATTAAATGGGGGCAAGCAAGTAAGTATTTAACAAAAAAAAAAAATTATTTTTACTTACAAAGCTTTAAATGTTTTTGAAACTGCATTCTTTAGGAGTAATTAACCTCTTGCTTTAATCTTATTTTACTGCTATTTATTTTTTATAATACAACAATTCTCTCATCAGGTAAAGTGAAAAACACTAATTAAAACTATACAGCTGTCCAATACACTGTCAATAATTCAACGCTTTGAAAAAACTTGCCAAATGACTAGTCTCAAAAAGGGGAAAAAAATCTTAGGATTTAGAGGACAATGGGGACAGGAGAATGGAAAACTTGAATACTGTTCAAATCAGTAAAATTAAGACTAAACACCTAACTTTCTAAGAATACTCCCTTCTGTTCTTAGAGATGACACAGAGAGGGATACTTCATAAGAATTTGATCAGTAATAGAGTCACGAAAAAATATGAAGCAAGGGAATAATCTCTCAAAATTTAGTGGCAGTGAATTTCTGCTTCTCACAAGAGGGAGCAAAGGTCACCAGCAAGTTACTTTGAGGATCACTTGTATAAGCAGGCTAAAAATGCTTGTATGATAGTCTGTTTAGGTTCATCTAAAGGCTTGAGAGAGACTTCAACTGCTACCTGCAGGGGCATTTAGACAGACTAGGCTGCTTGGAGCCTAGCTTGTTGTAACTCAACCTATAGAAAACTAATCTTCAGCAGGGAAAAAAGTCAGTATAGACAATATGTCAGTGCAGGAAAGAAAGGATCTAAACTGGTTGGACCTTGCTGCTGCAGGAAGTATTGCAAGATATCCACATCCTTACACTGAAAAGGGATAAGAAAAGAAGAACAAAATGCTCATTCTCCCTGAGAAGGATAAAACTTACAGGAAAATACGAAAGACATTTTGAAAAATCTTTGCAACTTTAGTTCTTCGCTCTGGAAACTATACTACCACTAATCAATACCTTAATATGTAACTAATACATAGATAACACAGAGTTTAGTCAGGACTTTCTCCAAGAAATCCTTCACTCTAAATGCTCAATGAATATGACATCTGCCTCCCTGGCAACACAAGCACCATTGCAAAGAGCCCCAGCACCAGGGCTGGTGCTGGGCCCTGCCTGCTGCCTCAAAGCAGCCAGCACAGAGGGCTGGGGGTCTCCCTGCCACCCCTAGAGGTGCTTTCACATACCCCCAAGCATTCAGATTGAGTTCAAACAGCAGGATGAACTAATAGGACTAACTGCACTGAGCAGCAAACTACCTCTCTGTCTTTTTTTTTGGTCTTTTTATAGGGTAGGCAGCAATCATTTTGCTTACACTCCAATTTCTAAGTCACCAATCTTGTATATATAGATATATAAGATTATTATATATCTTATATGTATAGATTATCTATAAAATGAGAGACCTTGAAATCAGTCAGCTTACTGTCCTGTCGCCTCTGATTTTCCTCTACCCCAACTGCCTGGCTGGTAGATGGGTTTAGCTGAAATGTTCCACCACCTCCAGGATGAGAAATAGAAAAGGCAGCAAAGCAGAGTAGAAGAGGAAGGTTGGGCTTCTGTGTGACAATTTGCCTAACCCCAACCCCTTCTAAAGGTGCTGATTTGTACGTCTCAGGGCAATCTGCCACCAGCTCTTCAACCAGACATCCAGGCATACAAGCTACACCTGTATACAATGACTCTGATGGTTGTTTTCAATCTGAGGGACATGAGTTGCTGGCTTTCCTTCCTCCCCCACAACACCTTTCCCTTTGCACTAACATCTTCTGGCTCGTCTTGATCCAGTACTTCTGCTTGGAGGTGACTCCACGCTAGTGTCAGGCTGGCTTCTGGATGCTCTGTTTCCCACAGAAAGTGACCTCAATCTGTAACTGTCACAGTCTGTTCTTCTCCTTCCTCTGACCTCACTGGGAGAAACCTGGTTTACTTGGTCTCAAAGCTCACACCAGCTGAGGGTGCTAGGGGAAAGCAGAGTCAGAGAGAAAATAAAAAAGCTGTGTAATCAGCTTAGGGAGGAGAATGGTCCAATGGACATAATTGGTTAAGGCTTTAAAGGCTCTTTTCACAATAAATGTCTGCAGATCAGAAGGGGAATGAAGCATATAAAAGACAAGTATTGAATGGTTCATAGCTCTTATAGACAAAGAAATTTCTACCCTTCCTAAACTCATTTGCCAGTGCTTGCTCTCTTGCAGACCTTTAATTATGTGTTGAGCTATGCAGTATGAGCTGCAGCAGGTCACACTTCGCACATTTGCTGGTGTCTGCAGAGGCTCAGTGCTTCAGTCTCTCCTTTCACATACCATCTTCACCCTGACCATGTGTAGATTTCTTCTGTTATGTGCATTATCTGAAGGAACTGGTGGCCTGTGCCTGGACCCAGCGAACACTCTGGGATGCCTGTTCAGGGCAGACATGCTGTAGCTGGAATTGTGTTAAGGAAAACTCTTCTTACCTCCCACTACATCTGCTCCTGACTAATCCTTCATCCCTCGCCCACATACATTGCAACACTAAAGGCTCTCAACACCATCTGCAGCTCATATTCACAACTATACCTGCTACAAAATGACTATTTGGTTGCCAAGTGCTATACTGCTATACAGACAGGTTTTGATCCATGGACCATTGCTGTTTTTTGGTTGGTTGGTGTGTGGCTTTTGTTGTTGTTGTTGTTGTCCTTACACACAGCTTTAGGACATTCTGAGCTGCAGGTATGGTCAGATGTGGAAGCAGCTCACATTGTTACAGACTGTCTCCTAGTTATATGTACTTAGTATCCACCACTGAGATAGCCATGGCACAGCTCACTCGTTTAGTTTTACAGTTATCAATAGTAATAACTATTATTACTATTTTTATTATTATTGTTCCTTCTGTCCCTGCGCTATGTTATGCACATACCCACTTTTCTACACAGTGCATGTCTTCTTAATGTCCATCAAATCCTCTAGTGGGAAAAGACTCAGTATGTCTACAGTTCTCCCTCTTTCTCAAAACATTTCCTTTCCCATCTTTCATTCAAAATGTCAACATTTTAAACTAGTTTGCAATAACAGGAAAACCAACAATGTGTAGTGATTTGCTGCTTAGGACTAATGGACAGTGCCAGCCAATCCATTAAGTTATAAAAATCATATTTTTTATTTGAAACTGCTGTATATGGTAGCTGAATTGTCAAGTTCAATCTGTGCGCCACTTTGTTTTTATTCTATTTTTTATGTTCAGCAAAATTAGTAGCCTACTGTCTCATAATTGCTATAATTGCTCTTTCATCAGACATCTATTTTCCTGTTGTTACGACTGCAACCCACAACCTTCCTGGTAGTCTTCCTGTGTGTGAGGTACAATGCACAAATCTCCTTGACGTTTAAAAGTTGAGTAACATGTAGAATGAAGTCTGTGACAAGCATAACCAAGGTCTTAGTTTTCTTCAGGCATAAAAGTTCCATTTCACACATATCAGAGGCACTGCGTTGGAGGGAAATGGTTAGGTGATAGGATTGAGCAGAGCTATTCTACAGAACTTCTTCCCAAACTTTTATTTTATGTCCCCTCCTACTCAAAGTTTGACCTCTCAGACACAGGGTAATAGCATTGTGTGGCTGCCTAGTACAAAATCTCCTCCCTACACCAAGTCTCCTAAATTAACATATGTTCCAGCTCTTGTTTGTAATCTGCTGGGATCACAGAGCTGGATTTGGCTTTGAAGCACTATGCTGAAATTTATAATATTAGCCTGAATTTTCTCCTCATTTGCAATGAGTGCACGATTCACTGCGGCACAGCTCCGGACTGCTCCTCTTTTCAAAGGAGCAGTTCAGAACAGTGCCCTAGTAAATCCTTGGACAACATTTATATTTCCCTTTATTACACATCTCTTAAATGAGTGTGGTATTGAATATAATAATGAATCTGTCAAACTCAATGAAGTTTTTAAAAATTGAAGGAGGTTAAGTTTAAAAACAGCTTAGAAAAAGCCAGAAGAAAATGGCCCTCCATGAGGTGAAATAAACAAAAAACCTTGTAAGACAGTCAAAATCAAAAATTTTTCCCTTTCATTCCAGCTGAAATAAAGCCCCACACAGTTACTATCCTGTTCAGAGTAGATCAACAAGTACTAACAGAAATTAAAAATCACAAGGCCAAAAAACATATCTTCAAGGTGAAAAGAAGACCCAAACCCACAAGAAAATACTGTGATATCTATGACTTGGAATATAAGCAAGTGTTTTTCACTTTTCAACTTTAGGAGACTGTCCGTTTTGTCAGACATACAGGTGGCTTAATAGCACCACTTAGAAAAAAAAAAATACAGAGAAAAGTTCAGCACAGTCCTTGCAGTTCATAATTAGTTTTTCACAATTTTCAAAACATCTAAGAAATACACTTTGTGGGCACATTTCAAGACCAGGCTCAGGACTTTTTATTTGATACTTGTCTTCTCATGCAGACTCCTCCCTGCTGATTCCTCATGATGACAAACGTCATTTGGCTTTGGTTGGGGTGTTTAGTGTATTTTTGAAGAGAAATTAGATAACATCTTCTTTTTCTCCTGTGATATCATTTTATTTGCTTTTCTAGAGAATCTAGAATCTGAGTGTACATCTTGTGCACGTAGCTGCAGTTTATTAGGTAGAATGTGCAACTCAGACTGTTTCAGAACTGAATTCAAAGTCCACAAGGACACCAGGACAAGAGGCATTTTCACCTGTGAGTTGTATGCTGAACTTTGAACTTCTGAAACTGTGCCAAAGCACTGTTTCACTTCTGAACACAATATGGACAATAAAGAATGCTCCTATCTGAATTCAAGATGGCTTTTATTAAATATTCTCATTTTTGTTTTTCTCTTTTGTCCAGCTAACTAGCCAGTGCATGTTGAAAAAGCCTCCTGCCCACTCTGCTGCAGTAATTCTGACCGGGCAGATTGCCCAGACTGCAGAAAAAAGACCAAACAAAAAAAACCCCAAGGTAAGATCACACGTAAGAGTAGTACTGGTATTTAGGAGATTTATGACTGTGTTGTCCAAAAAGCAGATTCATGCCCTGCGTTCAATGAACCAGTTCTATATGCTCACGAGACATACTGTGTTTATCCAGGTCTGGGTGCTTGTTGGAATTTCCACAAATCAAGAACACCAACAGCAAGTTTCAGCACCTCTTTTATAGACAAAAATCAGAAGTTAGGCAATACTACAAGTTGGGGGATGAGTGGCTGGAAAGCTGCCCAGCAGAAAAGGACCTAGGGGTGCTGGTGGACAGCCGGCTTAATATGAGCCAGCAGTGTGCCCAGGTGGCTCCTGGCTTCTATCAGGAACAGCGTGGTCAGCAGGAGAAGGGAAGTTACTGTGCCCTTGTTCTCAGCACTTGTGAGGCCTCATCTTGAGTACTGCGTTCAGTTCTGGGCCCCTTGTTATAGGAAAGACGTTTGAGATGCTGGAGTGTGTCCACAGGAAAGCTACCAAGCTTGTAAAAGGTTTAGAGAATTAGGCGTATGGGGAGAGGCTGAGGGATCTGGGTATGTTTAGTTTGGAGGATGCTGGGGGGCGGCCTCATTGCCTCTACAAGTACCTGAAAGGAGGTTGCAGAGAGGTGGGTGTTGGCCTCTTCTCCTCTTTTCCCAAGAGAAAATACTCTGAAGTTGCAACAGGGGAGGTTTAGATCAGATATTAGGAAGAAATTTACAGGAGTGGTGAGGCACTGGAACAGCCTTCCCAGGGAGGTCGTTGAGTCACCATCCCTGGAGGTATTTAAGAAACATGTGACATGGTGCTTAAGGACATGCTCTAGCATGTAGGTGGTTGTGGGTTTTGGTTATTTTTTTCCGTGCCTTTATCTTTATACCATCGCAACTACAAGAGACACAGTTGTGGTATTAGAAGGATGAAGCAGTAACTCCAAGACACAAAAAAAATGGTGTGCTGACCTAAATGTTCTACTGAGTCACTTTAAACAAAGACTCCTATCTGACCTCATAATTTATTTATTTTTTTTAGATTGCTGTTAATGGATGATTTCATTGGAATAAAACCCTACTGCGTAGAAATACTTAGGGAATTGCCTAATACATGTCTAAAACCAATTTTAACAAATCTCCCGAGACTTCATTAATTGTGAACACAAAGGAGTATTTTTCCCTAAGAAAATATATAATAAAGTAGGCAGCAATTGCAACTTTTTTCCATTGTCTCTTTTCAGAATAGGTTTAAGCAGGAGGTAGACTTCCTTAAACAAAACAGATGCACTTATTTTGTTTTTGTAGGACTTTGCAGATTTATATTACATATTGAACTGAGCTTTAAAAAGGGAAATGTTCTTTTGTTATTCCCCATTATATTATCTATTAAGCATCTAGATAAGGACTAGTTTTTTTATGAAGAATTCAAGTTCTACACTTTAATAAGGTGACCACTAGGTCAAACTGTTCTTCCTCAGATTTTTCTTGAGTTGCTTTGCCCCTGTTTACTGCATGCATCATGCCTACAGTGCAGTCCACTTAAAAAAGGCTACCTTCAGCACATACATACCACCACAATGTTAGGTTTTTACTTGGTGTAAATTCAGTGATGCTACGTAGGTTATGTAACAGTCTACATATAAACAGTGGCAAAATGTGGAAGAACTTTTTCCCAAAATAGGCCAGAGCCACAATAATGCGTTTTAAGATACAGGTACTCCTTCAGCAGCAGTGGATTAAAACTTTGCCCTGACCTAGATGAAAGTTTAGAAGTTGAAGCAGAAGATAGCAGAAGAACGCATCTTTCATCTGAATCCTAAAAGAAACAAGCAGTTTTAAAAAGTTTTGAAAGAAACTCTATAGACAAATATTCATGGGTTTCAGGCCACATGGTCTAAGGGTGTAAGCTCCTGTAGGTTCTGACTGAAGCACAACTGGCCCTAAAGTAGGGGCAATTTTCAGACACGCTAGGGAGGCTGAACATCTCACTACACTTTTCTCTCAGTCTAGATTTTTAGGCAGACACCCCCACAAAGCTTCGTGTAAGAATGGACAACTAACTTTGCTAGGCATGGCAAAGAAAGAGAAACCCCCAGCAAGAAGGGTAACTTTGTCAATTATAGTTCATTTATTAATGGTAGAGTGCTGCAACATCAACTGAAATAAATACAGTTATTTGTACATAATACAAAAATATAACCCCTCAAAATTTATACTGGGCTAGGAGTTACATATTGAGTTTAAGCAGCTGATATATAACATTTTCTCTCAAATCGTCGACAGGAACACTCAGCAAAATTAATGTAATAACATTTTCTCTAATCTGAAGACAAACACAGTTTGTTAGTTCAGTGTATCCCTACATCACACTTCAGCTAAGATTTGAAGGTGAACTAAGTTTTTCAAGTTTTCCCTTTGTCACTGTTCTCTATCAATATCACAGTGGTTCTATAACCAACCAGTGAATTGAATTTTTGTTAGTAGCATTTCTTAGCAGAAACAGAAAAGTACTATTTAGACAACCACCTTAAGGCACCATGGTTCCCACAACAGACACAGGAAATTACTGGCAAACCACAATTTTAAAGAAGGATATGAGTGTTTAGCTACAGTACCATTATGAACAACAACCTATTCTTTAAATATATTCTTGACAATGAATTCAGTTGACTAATGTGGCTTTTGTTTATATTTTTAAAAATAATAAAAATATAAGTTTTTGACATTATTACAATCTCAAGAATGGCTCACATCCAGGTGCAACAAAAAGTTCCCTTCATTCCTCCACTTCTGCAAGACAATTCTTTCACAAACATTTTAGAAACAGTTTTGAACACATTATATAGTAGAAGTCCACTACTGTTTTTTGTTCTCCTTTAAAATAATCTAACTGCTAATAACTGCGTGCCCTTCTCCATCCCCCCTACCCAATTCTGTGTTCCATCTGTATCTCCTATCAACAGTACTTGTGAACAGTTCATTTAAATGCAATCAAGTTTCTCCTGAAATCTTACAGAGCAAACTTGAGGCCTTGATTTGTTCAAGACCTCTTCCCTAATAATATCCCCTATATATTGGCTGAAAATGAAAACAACATGAAGCAGAATCAACATCCTGACAGCACCTGCCACAAAGACCCAACAGCTACCTTGTTAAAACTCTCTCAAACCCTAGACTGAAAAGCAGGATTTGAATAGGCCAGGATAAGGAGTATATTCATAAAATTGCACTATAGAAATTGTGCGTTTAAAATTGTTCATATAGTTAAGACATATTCACAGAACCATTCTGAATTACAGAAAATGTTCAAGCCACATTACTAGCCACTGTCAAACAATTATGGACATGATGAAGTCACTGCAGCTTACCAAGTTCCACTCACTGAATAGGGGGTAGAAAAATTTATCAGAGGAAGAGTAGATTTGGAATCACACGTTATGTACTTTAAGAACTATTTTCCGCATTATACGAGTTCTGACAATAATTCCTTATATCCTGACACCTATCCATTCTTACATTTCAGATTAAGCTCTTACCTGCACTTGGTACAGGGAGTTGATGCAACTTTTATGTGCCTTACAGTAATGCCAGTCTTGAAGTCAGTCATTTTATTGCCAGGGTAGTGAATCACAGAATGTTAAGGGTTGGAAAGGACCTTGAAAGATCATCTAGTCCAACCCCCTTGCCAGGGCAGGATTCCATCATTCAGTATTTGAAATTACTCTTGGTTAAATTACTTCACTCTCCCATTTACCAGCCTAAAAGCAGTAAAAGGGCTTTCCATGTGATTCCAGCTGCAGCGATTGAACTAATTCATCAGTCTTAACGCCAATACATATGTTCTCCAATCTCCTTCCCCTCAAAACCACCAACCATTCTAATATAAGTTAATACATAACCCCAAGGTTCTCCCCATTTTCCTGTGATAAATGCCAGCAGCACACAAAATGGAAAGTTGCCTTTCATTACTTCTTTTGCCTTAAGGCTCAATGAGCAGGAGGCTTGTTATACTGCTTCTGCATCTTTTGTGCCTGAACTTTGGAAGCTTACCAACTTTCAGTCACTTATTTCCTGAATTTCAGTAGAACATTTCCACAGAAGTAAACTACACGTCACATGTTATCATATGTACAGGCATTTATGAAGAAGTATATCTCAAATTCCAGTAATTCAATGAGTAACAGTGATTTCCTCCATTTCAATAAATTTAAAATAAATAATTTCAATTAAAATAGCAGCTTCAATTATGGCAGCTGTGTAGCATATAAAAACATAAAACCAATAGAGAATTAATTTTGCTGTTATCTTGTCATTAGCCTCCTGCACCACAAGAAACTTCTTACTTAATCAACAGCAAACTTGCCTAAACTAGCAGCTAAAATCCAGATGTAACAATGGCATAAATCTGGGAAAAGAGGTTGGAATATCATTTGGTATGTTAAACTAAGACATTCTTCACTTAAGTGACCTATCCATACCTTAGGGTCAGAAGAGGTCACAATTAACTTTGGTCATGCTTCCCAAGTTCTCAGATCTCCAAACAATGGTAACTTTAGGATAAACAACTTAACTGTAAGGACCTGAAATAGCCTTCTACTCCTTTTGCATGACTGATATAATGACGAATTAACACAAGGAAACCGAAAACATCTTGTATGGCTGGTTCTAACCTCAGTTACCTTAACAGATGTGACAATAAAGTACTTATATAAACAGTGCAAACATAAAAGATTCATGACGGGGGAGGTAAAACAAAACAACACACAAAAAACCCCAAAGAAAACCATCATGGGTTTGCTCAATGGTTATTCAGCATTTTTCGTTCTGGTAGATGAAAGAAGTTGTCTTCTTTGAGTTTAAGATGTTCTGGTAAATCCAGCTGTCTTTTTGCTTCTTCAATGTCTTCTTGAATTGCTGAAATGAGTGCCTCTGAAAAATTTAAGTAAAGGGGTATCAAAAGGTTGGTCTGAATTCTGAACACACAATAACAAGTGAAAATAAGGTCTACCACAGAATACCAAATAACAATCATACTTGAGAGCAGTCATGTAGAGAAGGACTTGGGGGTCACGATAGATGAAAAGCTGGACATGAGCCAGCAATGTGTACTCGCAGCTCAGAAGGCTAACCATGTCCTCGGCTGCATCAGGAGAGGCATGACCAGCAGGTCTAGGGAGGTGATTCTGCCTCTCTATTCTGTCCTCGTAAGGCCCCACCTGGAGTACTGTGTACAGTTCCGGGATCCTCAGCATAGAAAGGATGTGGACCTCTTGGAGCAGGTCCAGAGGAGGGCCACAAAGGTGATCAAAGGACTGGAGCACCTCCCCTATGAGGACACGCTGAAGGAATTGGGGTTGTTCAGCCTGGAGAAGAGAAGGCCTAAAGGGGACCTTATAGCGACCTTTCAGTACCTGAAAGGGGATTATAGGGCAGAAGGAGAGAGACTTTTCTCCTGGTCTGATTGCAACATGACACAGGGGAATGGCTACAAGCTGAAGGAGGGGAAATATAGGCTAGAGGTTAGAAGGAAGTTCTTTACCCAAAGGGTGGTGAGGCACTGGAACAGGTTGCCCAGAGAGGTTGTGGAGGCCGCATCCCTGGCAGTGTTTAAGGCCAGGCTGGATGTGGCCCTGGATAACCTGGTCTAGTGCATGTGGCGTCCCTGCCCATGGCAGGAGGTTTGGAACCTTCCAACCTCAGCCATTCTGTGATTCTATGAATATAATTATGACTACAAGGTTTGAAAGACAAAATTCTAATGGTTCTAAAATGCCTTATTTTAAAAGAAAATCAAACATGCCAGAGTTGTCTTTTTCACCATTGCATTACCCTCTCCTTGTTCCAAAAGACATTTTAGCAAAAGATCCACAGAGTTTCATCAACTGTTTCTGTTCTAAGAAACCTGCTGTTCAAAAGAAATTAACTGACTAGACTAAAGCTTTTACAATAAGCCCAGGATTTTAAAATAACCCCTCAGACAAGTGACATAATACATTTAAGTGTGATACACATTGGAAGATGTGAGGTTATTTCAAAGGTTAACAGACAAAACACTGCATTATGGAAACAGAGACAGCAAAAACACACTTCTTGCTTGAATAAGACATAAGAAACAGGAAACATGCAATACTGACCTAAGGAATCAAAGTTTTTTTCTGGTCGAATATATCCAGTTATGACTATACTAAGTATTTCTCCATAGAAGTCTTCTTTGAAGGTGTGGATAATGTGCGTTTCCTAAAGGAAAAGATATAAATTGGCAGTTATGATAAACTTTGATTCTATTTTCCCCAATTCTCCCCAACACATACCAGTAACAGGGATATTTAGTTTAACAGATATAATGCAAGACTAAAAGGTCTTTTGCTTATTATAGGAAGGTGAACTGTACTTTGTGTGGAATTTATGAAAATTTACTCACTTAAGGGTATTCTGATAGACCAAAAAAAGAAAAGGAAGCCATTACTCAGAAATGCTTCACTGCTTCTCAGAAGTAAGATTTCCAACGCAACAAATCATGAACAAAGCTCAATGTTTCATTGTTGCATTGATGCAGCCAAGTAACTATGAAGATATTGACTGAAACAGTTGGCTTAAAAGAAGAGCTTTTATAACCAGCTCATATGGGAACTGAATTTTACGCACATCTCCCTCTCCAACACAGGCTCACTCATACCATATACCAGCCAATATCAGATGGAAAGCTTTTTGACTACTGCTTAGAAAAGGTATCTGCAAAAAATTTAAAGTAAATATTTGCACAAGACAAGCACATTATGGAATCTTCAAACACCCAGAACCTTAGAAGCAGAGACACACACCCAAATAGAAGTGTTTTAAACAATAAAAGCAAGAGTTCTGCAAGACTCAGGAAAGGTAGCAGCTCCTGACAGCAGGAAAAAAAAAACAACAGTCAGAGGTTGTGATTTTAACACAACTCCTCCTTCCCATTATTATGTACCTTTGAATACTGGGCATACTAAGCCACAGCACCTCATGTATGGATTTAATCATTTAAGAAAAGAATAGAAAATCATTACAAATTAAGATATCCCAACTTCTCTTCCTTGAAATTAAGAGAGGTTGCATAGGAAAATAAATTAATATGTTCTAGCTCATGCTGGGGCTCTCAGAACCAATAAAATCAAAAAAAATCAAAGGCTTATGTTTAGTTAGCTACCAGGGCCATAAGCAACCATCATTTCAGAAACCTTTAAAGTAAGTAATGATGGAATACAGAGAAGAAAGTAAACTTTATTCACCTACAGCTGCATATTCTCTAGTTACTGAGAGTATTTTCTTTACAAAATACAAATATATGATACAGATACCAAATACTTTTCTAAGAGCAAACAGAATTTCTACATCTCATTTATGGATCAGATTCTGCTTACCTAATTCAAATGCAAGAGCTGGCTCATTTATTACAACAAATATCCCCCACAAAGCAAAATTCTTACCACCGATTTCTTAATATTCTTATAGAAAGGATTCCATCCTATGCTTAAAACCATTTTATGCACATCTCCATTTCCAACACAGGCCCATCCATAGTATATACCAGTAGAGATATCAGATGGGAAGCTTTCAACTACTTGTTCTGAAAAGTTTGCTGAAAAAATTTAAGAAAGTGTAAAGCATGAGTGACTGTGTAAATCAGTTACATAAGAGAATCTTCAAACACTTAAAACTCAAACTCTGCCTAAACACTACTTACAAACATAACGCTGATGATGATGAAAGTGATGCAAGTAGCCATTTGGCAAAGTACAAAATACAAACTCGCCTCTTAACATTCAGTTCCTGTGTAATACCAGAGTGACGACATCTCTGATGCATATTAGATTTTATAGTTATACATGCTCTCTTCTGAGGTAATAATCAATAAACATAAAATACACCCAGTTGGAATGTACTTCCCTCACATCTATCACATCTTTAATCTTTAATCAATCTTTAATTTAAGATCAGAGGAAAAAAAATTTATTCTGCACTGTAAAATAGCATCTCAGAACCATTTACTTGTCAGTAAAATAATTACTTATGAAATAAAATGTAAAAATAAATGAAATTATGATTTAGTCACCTGTCAATTTTGTACAAGGTGCTCTGCAGAGGCATGTCTGGATTTCTGGAATTTTCTTTCAAAACTACATATCTACAGGGAAATAAATGCCCTTCTGACTGATGTAACCTTTCAAAATTACTATAGTACTTCTACTTCCCAAGAGAGCCATGCTCTTCATGCAAGCCATCAAACTGATTTGAAAGAGAAGAGTTAATGGTTACTAAATTTTTTATCAAAGCTTACAATAAGCAACAACTTCCCTCCCCTATTCCCTGACAACAATATACCGTTTCTACGCAATTAAGAGAAAAATGCAAAATTATTGACAGATGTTGTCAGAAATCAAATACCTCAACATTGGTCTTATAAAGATTCCTTGTCTGCAAGGAGTGCTGCAACATGACTGCAGACTTGGGTATCTGTTTGAGACACTCTAAAACTCACTTGTATTACACATCTGTACTTAGACAATTGACATAGCGATGAGCAACAGGAAAATACATTTCTTTGCAGGGTAAGTCCATCTACTCTGCTTTTTAACTTCTCCCTTATTCCCCTTGAACTTACTTTCTTACACCTATATCCAATGTCTATTCCCGTTCTCCTTCTGATCTGAGGTTCCCGTGAATGGGTACTTCCAAACTGCCGCAACACAATGCCATGCATGTGATCACTTACCTACATCCTGTACATCATCATGACGACCATTAGATAATTAAACGAACAAAAACAATCCTGGAAGAAACCGCTTAACAGAATGGGGGGGGGGGAAACATCACAAAACAGAGTTCAAAACTCCAAGCAATGGAGAAAAATAAAAGCCAGAAAAACGCTAACACAGAACAAACCAAGCTATTCACAGCAAGGGGAGGTCACGCCCACAGAGCAGCAGCACAGGACACCGGGACGCCTCCCGGTCCAGCTCAGGTGCGGCATCACCTGCGCAGCTCCCGCACCTCTCCTCGCCACCACAACCAGCCACCCGTGCCCCGCTGAGCGCCGTACCTCTCCGCTCGGATGGCCGCTGAAACCCACCGGCCCCGGAGCCTCACCGACGGCTGCACTCCGGCCACCCCACGGGCCCGGGACAGCGACCCGGTGCAGACAGCCGACCCCGTGCGAGGTGGCCGAAGCCACCGCGAACATCTAGCCGGTGGCCCCGATGGGAGGCGTCACCCTAGCCTCGCCTCGCCCCGCCCCGCTCCGCTCCTCCGCGCACCTTTCCTCACCGGTAGGGATGCCCAGCTCCTTGGAGCCTCTGCCGAAGCCCTTCACCACCTCCCCGCGGCAGAAGTACGGCAGGTGCCTCATGGCGACCGAGAGAACTGCCCGCAGCTCCCACCCTGTGGCACCGCAGAACTGCTTCCGTCCCCGCGCACCGTTCTCCAATGCCTCGCTCTAGGAGCTACCAAAAAGAGGGGGAAAATCAGGTTGAGCGTTCCAGTTTTCAATGCATACAACTCTCTGGCAGGCATCTGTCTCCCTTCCAGAATGGACTTGCCCACAACGGCACTTCGACCCCACCCACGGGGGCGGGCAAGGATTTGCGCCTGCTCAGTCTCTCGAGTAGGTGCGTTTATGGGTCTAGTGCTTTGGCAGGTGCGGTGAGCCATATTGGAAGGACGCGGCTGGGGCTGGGGCCGGGGCTGGCGCGAGTCACGGTGCTCCCTGACGTTGCTTGGCAGCTCTGCTTGGGACCTTGCTGCCTTGCCTCGCTGCCAGTGCAGGGCAGCGCCTTGGGTCCGGCCGGCCGAGTGTTGCGGCGTACAGTGGCGGCGGTGTTCCCACCCGGCCCAGCTACGCGTCTCCCGCCATGAGTCCGTAACGAGTTAACATGATTAACCCTCCTGCCCTGTGTCCCCGTGTCACAGGCCGGCAGCGCGCTCACCGGACAATGGTCGACCGCCCCGCTAGGCCACGCCAGGCAGGCGCGTGGGTGGGTGGCGGCGGCGCAGAGCCAGCTCCGGACGGCTTAGGTGCCTGCAGGACAGGAAGAAAAGCCTGCGCGGTGTGAAGCGTCTCACTCCTTTTGGATGTTCAACGAAGGAATGGGTCCGGAGGGAGGCCGGCAGTCGTGCTCGGGGCGAGTCGTAGTCGGCTGTCAGGCTCTCAGACGCGTCCTGCACTCCTGCTGACAGCTTTCGTTATACTCCATTCTCGGGAAGCAAGTGGATCTGGCTGGTCCAGCAGCCTTCGTGCAATGGAAGCTAAACAATAGCTCTAGCTATTCAGCTGCTCGCGGTGACGGGACGGTTGCCGCATCTTAGGCCTTTTACCTGAAAAGCTACATCTTGCAGTCTGCACCCACGTATAGAAATAATGATCCTTAGTATCTCTGGTTTTGCCTTTTCTTCCAGAAAAGGTCACATGCTGCAGAGCACAGCAGACACTTGGAACACTATGAGAACAGATCTTTTTTGTTAGGTGATAGCAGCAAACTGTAGTTGCTTACTTTAAATAATTTTTTATTCGCCCCTCTTGATCTGTCATCATCCTCTCCTCTCCTTTTCTGTCCTTACCCTCCTTAACACTGGGATTTCCTGTGGGAAAAAAAAGCATAAAAGACAGAAATCCTGTGTTCAGTCTGGAGTTAAAGGGAAATGTAACAGCATTTTCCTTCCTTCACTTCCTGTTCGCAATTGCTTTTCATGTTCTAGCTGTATTGATAAATGTCTTTAATGTCTTCAAGTGATTAACATTCTCTTTTATATGGCCTTGATCCAGCTCAAAGAATCATAGAATGGCTGAGGTTGGAAGGGACCTTAAAGATGATCTAGTTCCAACCCTGCTGCCATGGGCCGGGACGCCACATGCACTAGACCAGGTCATCCAGGGCCACATCCAGCCTGGCCTTAAACACTGCCAGGGATGCGGCCTCCACAACCTTTCTGGGCAACCTGTTCCAGTGCCTCACCACCCTTTGGGTAAAGAACCCCCTTCTAATCTCCAGCCTAAATCTCTCCTCCTTCAGCTTGTAGCCATTCCCCCGTGTCATGTTGCAATCAGACCAGGAGAAAAGTCTCTCTCCTTCTGCCCTATAATCCCCTTTTCAGGTACTGAAAGGTCGCTATAAGGTCCCCTTTAGGCCTTCTCTTCTCCAGGCTGAACAACCCCAATTCCTTCAGCGTGTCCTCATAGGGGAGGTGCTCCAGTCCTTTGATCACCTTTGTGGCCCTCCTCTGGACCCGCTCCAAGAGGTCCACATCCTTTCTATGCTGAGGATCCCGGAACTGTACACAGTACTCCAGGTGGGGCCTTACGAGGACAGAATAGAGAGGCAGAATCACCTCCCTAGACCTGCTGGTCATGCCTCTCCTGATGCAGCCGAGGACATGGTTAGCCTTCTGAGCTGCAAGTGCACATTGCTGGCTCATGTCCAGCTTTTCATCTATCCTGACCCCCAAGTCCTTCTCTACACGGCTGTTCTCAACGAGTTCTTCTCCCAGCCTATACTTATATCTTGGGTTGCTTCTACCCAGATGCAGGACCTTACACTTGGACTTGTTGAATTTCATTTGATTCTCACAGGCCCACTTTTCAAGCCTGTCCAGGTCCCTCTGGATGGCATCTCGCCCCTCCGGCGTGTCAACCATACCACTCAGCTTGGTGTCGTCCGCGAACTTGCTGAGGGTGTACTCAATACCTCTGTCCAAGTCATTAATAAAGACATTGAAGAGCAAATTGAGTTTGTATGAGTTCAAAATAGCATGAATGTGAAAAATGTTTGTAATCTGTCTAAAGTACTGAGCAGACAGCTTTCCAGCAGACAGTTTGTATAAGTAGTATATGTTCCATTTGAGTTCTGGGTTCTCATTCAGCACTTCTTTGCTGCACATAAGCACATTTGTGTATAAGCACGTATTGATATCTAAAAATACCACCGCAGTCATTGAAGTGATTTTCCAATCTTTCCACCCCTTTTCTTTGCAGTTTCTAATTTTACCAGTTTGATATAAGCTACAAAAATATTTCCGGACTTACCTCTATTTGTGTTATATATTTTTTTGTTTTTAATGAGGAAAAGCAATGTAAACACCTATGTCTTGTGCTTATATCTAGTTGCATTCCAAGTAAATAACTTTTTAAAATGGGAACTGTCCTGAGAAACTAACTTATATATCATACAATAAAATACTGAGTGCTTCCAGTTCATGGAAGCTGTGAGCACAAACTATTTTATATTAGAAGGCCAAAATTATTTTTAATATGTTTCTGCCTCAAACTTACCCTCTTTTTAATTTTTTTTAATTATTTTTTTTTCCCGATTCCAATTTGCCACTACCCTTTTCACGTTAGTGTTTAAATTCATTACTTCAGTTTGAGTGGCTTTGATGGACTTATAGAATCATTATATATGTAGCTGTAGCAGAGCAACAGAATGGTGGTAGTATATATGTAAGAAGGAAAAGTGTAAGGTGTCCTAAGTATGCCACTACTGTATGTATTCTGTTCTGCTGCCTCCGTGGGTGTAGAGACTAATGTTACAAAAAGTGTTTCCAGAGATACTTCCTAATGGAAGTGTTTTAAATATTAAGTCTGAACCCAGAAGCCATTACATAGTTGCTGACAGACCATTAAAAGTTGACAGTGTGACCCCATGAACATTAAGACTCTTAGTTTTTCTAATGAAGAGCAAGGAATAAAACTAAAGAAATTGTATTTTCCAGAATAAGTTTCTTTCTGATAGTAATGAATTATGCATCAGCTTATAATTCATCTTTAAGGCTATACATAGTTGTGTGTGTGTGTATTTGGTCGGTTTTAAATGAATCCATCATTTCAGAATAAATGTTGATGTTCTTGCAATATCCACAAGATGGCATGCAATGTCTTCTTTTTCCTCATCTCTAGGTTTGGGCATAAGGTTTACAATTTTCTCAGTTGCAGATAAGACCTTGAGAAAAGTCAGTCAAGGAAGTATTTGCTTAAGAACTATGTTGTTAGGTAATTTCACAGCAGTCTTAACTGATGAATTCTATCTCATTCTGTCAAATAGTTGTAGTGTTAATAATTTTTATCAGTCATGACAGATTGCTATGATCCAGCTAAAACTTAAGCCATCTTTTGTACCAGACATGTTTTTCTTTTGTTATTAGTTGTACCTCGTTTGTATATTAGAGGCAGACAATTGTGAATGAGTAGAATTTAGTTATACATACTAAAATATAGTAGAATTAGTAGACATGTTTCTTCCAAGAATGTAATTAAATTTTAGTGATAAATATGTCTGCTAGTATTGTCAGCCAAGAGAAAAGCAGTTTGATTGTTCATACCTGGAATGAGAAAACTCAGGTGCTATTTCAGACACCTAGGAAGGAACTTGTGTTCCCTCCTCATGCTGCTTTACTTGCAACTATTGCTGCTAGTGAAAAATGTTGGGGTTTTGTGGTTTGGGGTTTTTTTCTTTTTTTTTTTCCCCTGCTGTGTGTATATGTGTGTGTATATACATATACATATATATACAGCCAGAGAAACCAAAACAAAGAAAACAGAGCGACAGAGCGTGCATAATGTCATCAGTGTAGGACCTGTGTCAGGTTGCCTAACTGATACAAGCTTTGTGGACTCATTGTCCTAACCAACATTTAGTACAATGCAGAACATAATGTGTTCATCTTGGTTTTGTACTAAAATATATGACTTGTATGACATCACAGCCTTGTACCACAGTCCCTGTCCCCTGCTGTCATGCTGCAAAATGGTGCATTCCTGGGCATGGTTTAAAGTGAGAGCAAGAATATCCTGTTTCCTCCACATAAGATGAAAAAATAGCAAAAAGGTATCTGCCAGATACTCAGATATCCTACAGCTGTCCTAGCCAAGCTGGAAATACTGGTTACACCAAGCTTGGTGAAATATTCAAGAGGTGACTCAGAGAAGAGTGTAATGTAGTAAAACTAGTAGCATTTTAACTAGCTCCTTGAAGCTGCTATTCCCAGCGCAACAAAACTCTCATTGATTCAGGAGTTCAATCCAAGGACACACTAGCACACCTTGTTATAAATGGGCTGAAATCAGTTGATGAAATCAGAGTACAAAGGTATATACAAAACAATCCTGCAAGAATTTCTAAAAATCACACCTGTTTTGAAAGTATTTTTTTTGTGTTTTAGTGTAGAATAGCAAACGACAGAATTTCTTTTTCTTTTCAAACAGTCTGATGTTTCTTTCTGTTTGAAATGATCACTTTCTTTGAGAAGAAATAACTACAGATTAATGTGATTGCTACCAAGACTGCATTACATTACAGTGAAGCAACAGGTAATATCAGTGTCTGCATAGCTGATATTATCAACTGAACAGCCTGTTGCAATAATACAAAATTCCAGCAACAACCATTTGTATGTTATTAAACAATGTGTGAGGCACAAAACTTCTCTGACTACTTGCTTTGGCAATTCAGACATTGCAGAAATATGACATTAAGGTGTAGAGCTTGATGCTTTTTGAAACCTTAATATGTTCAAAAGTTCCCTCAGCTTTTGAATCACTGTTTGTTTCTTTCTAGTGCCTTTTCTCCACATTGAAGCCTCAAATGGCTTCATGAAAAATGCACAGAACTGCTTTCAACTAGCTTAACTGCTCTCACTTTTCTCTGTGCAGCATTGTATTGTGTCATGTGGACATACTTCATGGTTAGCACTTAAAATGCTCTCTGTTTTAAAACTGCTGAAGAAGTCTGGTTGGTTGGTTGGTTGGTTGGTTTGTTTGTTTTCTCTGAAGAGCCTTTAAATGCATTTTACAGCCCTCCCTATTTGTCCACTTTCCAAAAATATTTTTATGTGTGTCTTAGATCAAATAATTGATCTAATAAATCCTGATTAGGCTGAATCGGAATGATGGCCATTGAATATCAGGTCTGTATCACACTTATTTATTCCAGCCACAACTGACCTAGATCAAAATGTTTGTGACAAGTCTATCAAATATTATAAAATCAATTAAAAGCTTTTATTTAGATTTCTAATCTGCTGTGAAATGAAAGATACAACACAGCCTGTAATGGTTTAGTGCAATCTTTAGGAGACTTCTACCATCAAGGGGCTTTGGTATCAGAAGAAAAGTAGTACAGGGAAGGCATCTCAGGCAGCTTCCACCCTTGGAGATAATTAAATCAGATTCTCAAGTTTGAGAGTCTGTGTTCCAAAATACCTTGCATTTCTCAACAATCAACACAGATTTCTGCCAGGAGTTCCACAATGAAATGTCGAACAAGACTGGGGTTCTCAGTGAAGCAGGTTAGGAATGTTTACTGTATTGTCATGAGTTATGCAATGCTTTGCAGATGAATAGATGTTAGGCAACCAGAAGGTTAATGTCAAACTATTTCTGATCATTATTCCTGCAGAAATGTCATGGAAGCAGTAATAATGTGTTACAGGAGGAAGTTAGCTGAGGTGTGTTAAGAAAGCCACAAACAATGGCATGGCCAATGGAGTTTTCAGCTCATTGAATGTAACAAAAATTAGAAATCACTTCAGATTTTGTTGAACCTGAATAATTTGTGTCTTTGATGAGTTGTAAAGCAAAAAAAACCCAAAAAACAACCAACCAACCAAAAAAAGAGAAATCCAGAACTTAAGTACTACTTGGTTCCTAATTTCCACTTTTCACGGGGAAAAATAGAAGGAAAAGGTGCTGAAGGCTTGCAGAAAAGGGCAGTCTCTCAGATGGAAGAGCCTGTTAGAAGGGCATCAGCTTAAGTGGGAATGAGTACACAGATAGAAGGAGCAGATATTTGATGCTTATCAGAATCCATAAATTAGAAAACACTACAAAAGAAAGACAGTTTGTCAAAACTATCTGTACTGTAAGAACTGGTTTCACAATGAAATAAAGAATAAAAAACTGAACAGTGACAACTGGACTCATTTATGGAAGTTGTATTTAGAAGTGCTGCGAAGACAGTATCCTCACAAAACCATAAGAGACATATTGTCCCAGTGGTAGATTTTCTTTTAATGTCCAGGAATACCCCGCACAGGCCCTCGCCTCTATTCTCCTTATGGAAGCTGAAGAGGTTTTGTTCATTTTCAAGCTACAAGGAAGAAAGCTTACTCACCCTATGCAATAGCATTAGGAAGAGCAGAAGATGAACATGATTGTCCTAGTCACTGGCATTGCACAGAGGAGGTAATGAAGAAAAAGGCTGCAATGTTTTCCCCTGCATTTTAAGTTAATTTTCTGCTTCCTTGGCCTTGCTGTTACAGCCTTGTTCACAGACTAAGCAAACAAGATTCTGGTGACAAATTCTCATTGTTAAAAGGAACCTGGAGTTTATAATACTCCTGCCATCACCAAGACAAGATGCTGGTTTCCAGGCACAAGTAGGGCATGCCTGCATTGGTGACAGCACTGCCACCTACACAGGGCGATCACTCTTTCATTTGGCAATCTTATTTCTGCTGCCTACTGAGGAAATAGCCTTGAACATCACACATGCCTGCCACTGCAGAGACCCTTCTCTATGCATGCTATTTGATTGCAACCTTGTGTTTTCTTAACATAGGAAATATTTGCACAACAGTTTGGGGAAATGCTAGCCATAATTTCCACTCTTGGCTTTTGGGGTACATGCCAATTGCTGTGCACATAATTCCAGTACTCCTGCAAGCAGCATGTGCCAGACCCACCTGCGCTGTGGACAGAAGTGTTGCTGTGCATCAATCTCCCAAAAGTTGCATCACTGTGAGCAGACTGCAATCATTTTCCTTTGTCATTAAACCTGGCCTAGTGCTGCCCTACGCATCTGCATAGTCAAGTGAAAGCTACAAACCCAAAAGATATGTACAAGGAAGAATCCCAGAAGTAATACAAGACCAGTTTCTGATTTCTTTTGTTTTGAGGGCTAGGGGAGGTGAATAAAGCTCCAAAGTTAAAAGAGGAAGAAAAGATTCTGACCTTAACCCAAGCAATTCCTTCAAAATAGTTTCCTTCCAGTGATTATGCAGCACAGACAACAGCAATACTTATTCCACAGACAACACTCTTAAGGGCTATGCAAAATAAAAAGCTGCTTTCTATTAACCGTGTATGGATTTAAATAATTAAGGGCAAAATCAAGCTGCATTTCCTCCAAAGCTAACTCTTCCCCTCCAAAGACAGGCAAATTCTTATTAAAAATAATATTTAGAAACAATAAGAAAAAGGCTTTTTTTTCTGCTTGGTTCGTCCTGTAGCATATCCTAGCCTGATGTCAAACCAGGCATAACTCAAATATCTGCTATCTAATTGCAAAAAAGACATCAAATGTGAAAGGATAAAAGGCCATCCATATTGTCAGGGCTGCTAACAAATAACCATTATTCTATCCATGTGTTTTCGGCTCTTTTTTTTTTTTTTTTGCAACCCTTCATGCATTTAGGGTATGCATTGTGTAATAAATAATTATCACCCATATCAGTAAGCAAGGTGTTAATGAAGAAAGTAACCTTACTGCAATACTTAGAATCAAACTGTTTAATCAGATTCACTTATTTAACTCCTTCCAACTTCTTTGAAGTTCAGATCCTTTCACTATATTTACTTATTCCTTTCTCTCCAGTTTATTTGAGTTATTCAGCAGTGTGCAAGCTATTGCTTTAATACCATTGCAAAAGTGACAATGATACATATGCTGGAGAGTTGGATCTCATGATATGGGAGATGCCAAACACAGGGCTGGAAATGAGAATATGTCCTTTGGCTGAAGCATGGTGTCTAGCAGGTTATATCTTTACTTGGAAGTTTCTGTTAAACTGCTTTATGTAACTGGGATATCAACCTTATTCGATCAACTTCTGCATCACCAAACCAAATTGTCTCACAGAGCTCCTTCCAGCAGGAGGAGTCAGAGAGTCTCCTTCCATGACACTTGCTCTGCCTTTTTCCCCAGACGAGACCTCAGCTGCTTTCCATTGAGTTCCTGGGTGGACGATGGAAACTTACTTCTGGTAGTAATACAGGAAGCTAACTCAGACACCATATGTGAGGTCTGACAGAGCTCTCCAAGTTGCTGCTAGGTCATTTTGTCTTTAGCAAAGCTTGTATGGTCTGAATAATGCAGCTGGTATGTTTGTTGCTAAATTAATTACACTGTGGAAGCACTGTGTGCTTCTCCCTCAGTCTCCCAGTTAAGCTGCATCCGTAAGTAATGAAACCAATGACTGTTTTGCTCATTGGGAGTTATAATTAAAAATCACTTCTCTCCCCACAAAAGAAATTAAAAAAAAAAAAAAGCCAAACACTTCAGGATGGTTTTAGGACATCTTTTATTCTACCTGCTTTCTCAAGACCATCCTGAGCTCCTGAGCTGCAGAGTTTCAAAACAGCCCATCTAACTCAGTACTAGGTTCATACACACATGTTCTAACCAGTTTTTCTACATTATTGTAGTACCACCAACTCCTGCACTTGAATAGCTCATTTTGCCCCACAATATTTACCTTGGCAAAGAAGTAGCAGTGGGAACCCATAATTTATGCTATAAAATAGGCTGAGCAGAAGATTTTGTAAAGCCTGCTCTACCTTACAGAACCAATTATCCCCACTAACTCTGGGTATTTCATAGCCATCGTTAGTGTAGGATCAGGTAGTTTTTAGGCATTGCAAAAGATTTGTGAGTGAAAATGGGCATCATATTTTGGTGTGGAGTGAATAATGTTCCACTTCCGTTTTTTTGAGAGAAGAGAAGAAATAGTCTGCTTAGTTTTCACATCAATATTTCTCCTATCAGACAAGCGACTTCAGCAGTCATTAACTATCTCTAGAACTAAGAAAGAAAGTGGCACAAAAGCATTCAAACTGTTTTGTCACAAGTTAGAGAATATATTAAAAAAAAAAAAAAGACCAAACTGACATTTTCTTATTCTTTTAAGGAGAAATCAAGCCATGGAAGACAGTCTGCAAAAAATCTATTTCAAACTTTTGTTTTCATGCTAAATATTTAATAATTTTTTACTGCCTGATATAGGCCTGTTAACTATAAGTTTCTTAACTTATCACCTTTCCAAGGAACTCAAAACTAAGGGACTCAGAAGTTCAATATATTCTGAAAAATCTTTGAGAAGAAGCTCTAAAATAAGGCATAAATCATGTAACATATAACAACATAACTCATAATCCTTCAAAAGGTAAAATTTAGAAACAAAAATAAGCAAACAATCTGAGGACAATGCTTATAGATAAGGCACAAATGTGACATCACAGGCTCATTGGTATCATTGTGCCTAGTTTCATGTCGGTAATAAATAAGCCTATGACTTCACTAATTACCACATTGACCTGAGACTTCGCATCTGTAAGGTTCAGAGTCACAGTCTGTGGCCTCACCCAATTCAATGACAATACTAAATTGTGCAAGCTTTTCTCAGTATGACTGACATGATGACATTTGGTATCTCCCATTCACTCTCACTGCAGCCAGATGGAAAATGCACACAGCTGAACCTGGAAGTTCAAGGAAAATCAGTACCTCTGTCTTTCTGACCTTTCTGTGTAGGAATTCAGACAACTTTTCTATCTGCTTTTACGGTAGCTTTCTTATACAGTTGTTCTAAGGGCATAGATTAGTGAATTAATAGCAAAAAGGCTAACAAAAGACAATTGTTTATCTGAACACTCAAAACCACTGCCATGTTGGTTTCAACTTGCTTGTGCCTGTTGTCTAACTTTTGAGTGAGTGTGAACACTATATGAAAACAAAGACAATGTCAATATGGAGTTGAAGGCACATCCATTTCAATCTTTTAAAATATTGCTAAATTAGACAGTCACTTAAAGGTTATCTTTCAGTTTCCTGACAAGTACTTATGCTAAATATATTTGTATCAGACAGCTTCCCTTTCTATAGTTTTTGATAAATTCATAAAATATGTCAGATTGTGAGCAGACTGACAGCAGCCTTACTTGCCTAAGAACACCTGCTGGATCTCGATGGAGTCATGACCTTTACTCAGTAGACATTAGAACACACTAAATGACTGAAAACAAAATTCTGGCCAATAAGTATCCCTAAAACCTCTATGTGATAGGTTGCTTAAACACCAAGCTGAATTCTGATTTCAAATATCCCAATTGAAATATTCAGTAGACTTTTAAAAAATCAAATGTATTGCAATGTTTTAAATAAAAATAAAAGAGCATCACTCCATATTTTACTTCTTCACAGTATAACAAAACCCCATCAGTTTTACCTGTGGGCTAATTGTCAATGCATGTGTTTCCCAGGAATATAGGTTATATTCAATCCTAAATGAGTAAAAAAGCTAAATATTTTATTCAGAAATTCCCAAAGTTGAGGTAATTATGTCCTGTGCATTAGTTTGTATTGCTTAGAGATTTTTATTCAGTCAACATTTACTCTTACATCAATTTCTCAAGAATCACGTGTGATTGACCCATAAAAGGGTCTCTAATCTGTTCTTGCTTCTTGGTTCACATTAGAAACACATTTTTGCAAAGGTATGGCTTCAAGCTACGTTATTAGAAATGTTTCCTGTATTTACTTAAGTGCAGTTTTTCAGATTCAGGTGACCTCTTTTTATTTCTCCTTCCTCTTCTGACTTGGTGATAGAAAGGAACAGGCTACGGGCCTTCCTACACAACAGCTTTTTCACTTCAGATTATTGGAAGAACAGTGATTTGCTTGAAAGAATTTCTCTGCTGTATTGATTTATATTACTTGTTGGTGTCTGCTTGAATAGAGATTTTCAGCATTACACTTGCTTATGATCTTCGTTTTTCTTATTTTAGACAACATGCGGAAGAAAGTGCTGTCTGAGATTACCGGAGAGTTTCTTGGTAAATGAAAACTAAGTTCACTGATTTCCAGTGCTCTTTTAAACCTTTTTGATGAACACCATCCTAAAAGATGGTGAAAGAAAGCAGCCAATTGACAGATCAAACAACATTAAGAATAAATAGAATGTCAAATATATGGATTAAATGAAGATATTTGAGCCAGAAAGCTTTTGTGCATGACCATAAAATTTTTTTAGGATGCAGTTCAAATCTTCATATGTGGATCTTGAAGGAAAAATGGTTTTCTTCAAGGTGACAAGAATTCTACTTCCTAGCAGAGCTACCGAGATGAGTTTCAGGCATGTAACAGTAAGCTGGGACAAAAAACCACAGCAAAATATTTGTTTAGAATATTTTTCACTGTCCTGGTTTGGGTTAGAATGTCCTGGTTTGGGTTAGAACAGAACTAATTCTGTTCAGTGATTTTATTTTCTAAAAAGTATTCCACCCCATTATACATCATATTCAGTATAAGTTCCCCCACAGAATCACAGAATCATTGCGGTTGGAAAGGACCCTCAAGATCATCTAGTCCAACCGATAGCCCTACGCTACTCTTACCACTAAATCATCCCCTGAAGAAACACATCTATCCTCTTCTTAAAAACCTCCAAGGATGGTGACCCCACCACCTCCCTGGGCAGCCTATTCCAATATCTAACCACTCTTTCAGTAAAGAAATTCTTCCTAATATCTAATCTAAACCTGCCCTGGATCAGCTTAAACCCATACTTTCCCCTGCTAGACTTCCTCTTTAAGACCTGAAATTCCTGAATCTTAAGTTCGGGCATCGGGCAAGAACCCTGCCCCCAGGGGAGCCGGAACTCGAGGTTTTTGGGACTTGAAGCTGCTAGCTGAACTCGTGGCTGCCTGCACGTGTACACTGCTATCCGGGAGCTGATATCAGTAGGTTTTGGCACGGGACGTTTTGCTGCAGCTACTGTGGTGACGTAGTTATCATAAAGGGGGAGTTGGGTTCGGTATTGGGTCCTGTATATATTTATATATGTTTCATTTAACATTGTTATTATTATTAAACTAGTTTTAGTTTTATTTTCCAAAACATAAGTCTCCCTGCCTTTATTGTCCCCTAGCTCTTCCGGATGGCGGGGAATGGGGTAATAAGGAGCGTCTGCTGTGGGTTTATGGTCGGCTCAGCCTCTACCTGTGATATTCACTACTAAACCATTTTACATTGAAGTAAAAAGCTCTGAATTTTGCTTGGAAACCAGGCTTGTTTTTTCTTTGTGTGTTTGTGTGTTTATTTATTTTACAGACTTCTTCCTTGTAAAGATTTTTTTCACTGTTTCAAGAAGTTACCAGCAGCATAAGATCCTCTGGACTTCTCACAAAGAAAAAGGTATTTTTCAAAAGTTTAATTCTGTTGAGGAGTGAAAACCTTTTAAGAGACTTACTAGAGAATTGACAGGGAGAAATGAAACCCTTTCTTTCTCACAAACTCCTTGTAACTCATCAGCAAGCAGTAAATACTTTCTGCTTTTTTGGTTGCCTTTTTTTGGAATACTTACCTCAGTCACAAACCAGCATCATTATGAAGACCACATGATAAGATTTGGCTTGTGAAAAGAAAGATCAATGGAAAGAATTTTAAGAGATCCAGCATGAATTTTGTCCTTCAGGAAGGCTCAACAATGCTGCTGAAAACAAGTATGAGAAGAAAGTTGTTTTGTTCTGGATATTTGAGACTACTTTAATAATTTATACATAAATGAACATAAACATATATCAGCAATAAGGAAAGGTAGTTCTAGGTATTCTTTACCTAGAAAGTATGAAACTGTTAAAAGGTATCAGGTATGAAGAAGAAACTTATGAAGTTCTTAAAAGAGACGTCAATTTTATAGGCACTCTTAAAGTCTTAGGGAACCTCTTGCTCAGCATCTATATTTGACAGATAGGAGACACTCAGACCTGAACAAAATGCTTACATAGAACTCAGATTTAAATTTAGAATAAAAAAAGGACTGTTGAATTGCAGAGTGTAAATTGACTAGCCTGTAATTAGGACCCCATATTTACCCTTCAGGGCAGAACAGTAAGGTATTACATGACCAAAAAACTAACTCTTGGGAAAATAAAGCAACAAGACAGATTTGGAAACTTAAGTCTACAAATCAATAGGATGAGCTTGTAAAGGGCTCTGTGAAAAACTGTGCCATAAAATACAAATCCTAGCAGTATCCATCCTTTTTGATGAAATTGCTACATTTCCAAGGCCTTAAGCCACCTGCAAAAGCCTGCAGACAAAGACAAAATTCCTAATAAAAACTGAAGTATACTCCTACTCTACAGCACACCAGTAGGTAGTCTACAAGTGCTGTTCAACAGGCAGTTGTACCTAGTAACATGAGTAAAAGTTATGCTTTATGGTAATGTGCAGTCTATATGATTGTGATGTCTAAGCTCACAATAAAGTCAAAACCAGACAATGATCAGATCATGTACCAGTGGATAATTCTTATTATAGGTTCACGTACTCTAAATATACAAGTTAAAGAAAATCTTGTATTGCAGGATTTATATAGATGCCACCTAGTTCTTGTTAGAATTGACGTGCATGCCACTTCAACAAGGCTTGGCCTTACGTTCATTCTTGAAGAAGACAAGTCATCAATCTTCAGAGGAAATTAGTTGTTTATTGGTCTGACATGCAAAGCAGCTCGAGCCAGGCACCTCCAAAGAGGGACCTCCATTGTAGACTATGCACCTCAATTATACCCTTACAGATAGATTTCCCAGAACATGAACATGGCAGACTATAAAACAGATTGTTGTGGAATTGTTCCTCACAGCTTGTATTTGGTTTGCATGACAGGTATTGGTAGCTGGGTGGCTACAGAGGCGGCTTCTGAAGCTGCTAGAAAATTTCCCTATGTTCAACAGAGCCAGCGAAGTCTCCAAGACAGACTCACTGCTTGCCAAGGTGGAGCCTGTTAGCAATGGTGCAAATGCCTCTGACATAACCTCTTTAAGAAGGGGAAAAAATTACTGCACAACAACATCTGTAGCCACAGAGAGGTGTGAGAATATGTCTGCAAGTCTGCGAGGCAGTGACAGCAGCACCACAGACCATGCAGAGACCGAGTTCAAGGTAAGTCTAGGGGGTGAATGGTTTTAGATCAGGTTGTACAAGGGGGTTGCTGACCCTAGGGACACCTGAGCGGCCCTGCACCCCTGTCCAAACCTGGAATTCCCTGACTCCCCATCAAGGCAAGGAGGCGGTGGAGACAGGATCACCACAGGGGGATTTAAAGGGCTCTAAGGAGCGCGAGCAACCCAGAGCACGGCAAACAGGGTCGGGCAAACAGGGTCGAGCATGTCAACAAGAATGAGCACGTCATTTTGCGCATCAGTTCGCGCAGTCGGGGCGAGGAGGTGAGTGAGCAGTAAGGGCAGGATGCAAGGTACTGCAACTTATTCAAGGAGAGACAGTGGCTACTTGGAGGTGGAAGACTCGCAGCACCCACCAAAATGGATAATGGCATCCAGGTCACAGGCTGTGAAGAATGCCACAGGCTTTCACTGGTGGCAGGGGGCAGTGCCAACTATGGCTGTGTGCAGTGTGAGCAGGCTGAGGACCTACTCATCCAGGTGGCACAGCTCTAGCATGAAGTGATGGAGCCCAGGGAAGAGGTAAGTAGGTTGAGAAACATCAGGAAAAGTGAGAGGGAAATTGATCACTTCCACGAACTGATGTCTACAAAAATGGAATGGAAGGTAGCTTCTGGTGGAGCAAAGAATTTTTTATCTTCTCATCAGCAAGCCCCTTAGCCTTCCTGTAGTCTCTGCCCAACAAAAGAAAGGAGGAAGCATGTTCCTTCGAGAAGTACACTGCCTATAGTGCCCTTGCAGAATAGATATAGCACTCTGCAGGAGGAACTGGTTGTGGGTGAAGATGGCGGCTCGTGAAGGCCAGAAATGCCACCAAGGCCAACTCGTCTCAAGCCAGCCATAAAAACAGGCAATGAAAAGAGAAATCAACAGACATTGTAGTAGGTGACTCCCTACTGAGTGGAGCAGAGGGCCCGATATGCAGACTAAACCTGCTTCATAGGAGGTCTGCGGTCTCCCTGGTGCCCAGGTAAAGGATGTCGTAGATAAAATTCCCACCCTTGTGAATCCTGATCTTTCGGGTGGGTAGTAATGATGTAGCAATGAGAGGCTCACAATCAATTACAAGAGATTTCAGGGCTTTGGGGAAACTGGTAAAGGGACCAGGTGCTCAGACTGTGTTCTCCTCCATCCCCTTGACATCAATGATGGATGAAGGAACATATAGGAAGAGTCAACTCGTGGCTCCAGGACTGGTGTCATTGACAGCACTTTGGCTTTTATGATCACGGCTCAGTATACAAGGCACCAGAGCTGCAAACAAAAATCCGGTGCACTTGTCCCAGAGGGGGAAAAGGATCTTGGGGCAGGGGTTGGCAGGGCTCATTGCTACAGCTTTAAACTATATTTGAAGGGGGAAGAGGTTAAGAATCTTACGCATGCCTGTGACGAACAGCGGGGCAGTACACCAGGGGCAGAAGGATAGAGCACTGCTAAGAGCTCTCAAGTTGTTACCCTGAGACAAGACAGAGCTGATGCACCAAGATGCTCCAAGGAAATCAAGGGGGGTTCACCTAAAAAGGTGTCATGTCCAGCCCAGCTGAAGTGCCTGGTAAGATTATGGAGCAGATCCTCCTGGGGGCACTGCTGAGGCAGAAGGATAATGAACAAGAGATTGGATATAATCAACACAGCTTCACCAAGGGTAAATTGTGCCTGACAAAACTGGTGGCCTTCTATGAAAAGGTCATGACATCAATAAACAGGGAAAGAGCAACTGATGTAATTTACCTGGACCTTAGCAAAGCCTCTGACACTGTCCCACATGACATCCTGGTCTCCAAGCTAGTGGAATATGGGTTCAATGCATGGAGCACTTGGTGGATGAAGAATTGGCTCGATGGTCGCACCCAAAGAGTGGCTGTCAATGGATCCACATCCCAGTGGAGGTCAGTGACAAGTGGAGTCCCTCAAGAACCAGTACTGGGACCAGTCTTGTTCAATACCTTCGTTGGCAACATGGACAGGGGCGCTGAGTGCTCCCTCAGCAAACTTGCTGATGACACCAAGCTGTGTGGTGCGGTTGACATGCTGGAGGGGAGGGATGCCATCCAGAGGGACCTGGACAGGATGGAGAGGTGGGCCCATGCCAATCTCATGAACTTCAACAAGACCAGGTGCAAGGTCCTACATCTGGGTCAGTGCAATCCCAAGCACCAATACAGGCTGGGTGAAGATTGGCTTGAGAGCAGCCCTGCAGAAAGAGACATGGGGGTGTTGGTAAATGAGAAGCTCAACGTGAGCTGCCAGTGTGCGCTTGCAGCNTAGAGGAGGGTAGATTTAGATTAGACATTAGGAAGAAGTTCTTCACTATTAGGGTAGTGAGAGAGTGGAATAGATTGCCCAGAGAAGTTGTGGAAGCCCCATCCCTGGAAGCTTTTAAGGGCAGGCTGGATGGGGCTCTGGGCAACCTGATCCAGTGGAATGTGTCGGGGCCAGGCAGGGGTGCTGGAACTAGATGATCTTTAAGGTCCCTTCCAACCCTGACAATTCTGTGATTCTATGTGAGAGAAACAACTCCGCAGACACTGAGGTCAGTGAAGGAGGGAGGAGGTGCTCCAGATGCAGGAGCACAGATTCTCTCATAGCCTATGGTGAAGACCATGGTGAGGCAGGCTGTCCCTCTGAAGCCCATGGAGATTAACAGTGGAGCAAATACCCACCTGGAGCCTGTGGAGAACCCCAAGCAGCTCTTGAAGCACACTGTGACCTTGTGGAGACCCTGTGCTTGAGTAGGCTCCTCGCAGGACCTATGACCTGTGGAGAGGAAGGAGCAGGTTTGCTGGCAGGACTTGTGACTTCATGGGGGACTCATGCTGAAGCAGTCTGCTCCTGAAGGACTACACCCCATGAGGGACCCACACGATAGCAGTTCATGAAGAACTGTAGCCTGTGGGAAGGACTCACGTTGGAGAAGTTCATGGGTGATTGCCTCCCATAGGAGGGACTGCATGCTGGAGTAGGGGAAGAGTGTGAGTAGTCCTTCCCCTGAGGAGGAAGGAGAGGCAGAAACATGTGGTGAATTGACTGCAACTGCCATTCCTCATCCCCACGTGCTCTGTGAGTGGAGGAGGTAGAGAATTCAGAAGTGAAGTTGAGCCGAGGAAGCAGGGAGCAGTGAAGGGAAGGTGGTTTTAAGATTTAATTTTATTTCTAACTCTTCTACTCTGATTTTGAATGGTAATAATTTCTCCAAGCTGAGTCTTTTCTGCCTGTGACTGTAATTCATGAGTGATGTCTCTCTGTCCTTATGTCAATGCACAAGCCTTTCACATTTTCTATCCCCCGTCCAGCTGAGGAGTGAGAGATAGAGGACCTTTGGTAAGCATCTGATGTCCAGCTAAGATCACCACACAGCTGTAACAAGAGAGCACCTTCAACAAAGAGAGAAAGGAAAAATGAAATGAATTTAAAGGGAAAAGTTGGGCTATGAACAGAATATAGGCTTCTTCAAAAACAAAGCAGGAAAAATTAACACTAGAAGCAATGTAGGCCCCCTGATGAATGAGGTGGGTGCCTTGGTTACAGAAGATAAAAAGAAGGTGGAGTTACTGAATGCCTTCTTTGTCTCTGTCTCTACTGTTAGAAACTGTCTTCAGGAGCCTCAGACCCCTGAGATCACACATGATGTCAGGATACTGGAGGAGTTTTCCTTAGTTGAGGAGGACTGGGTTAGGGAGCAGTTAAACCATCTGGACATCGATAAATCCATGGGACATGATGTGATGCACCCACGGGTGTTGAGGGAGCTGGCAGAAGTTGTTGCCAGGCCCCTCTCCATCATCTTTGGTAAGTGATGAGGAACAGGAGAGGTGCCTGGGGATTGGAGGAAGGCAAACATCACTCCAGTCTTCAAAAACGGCAAGAGGAGGGGCTGGGTAACTATAGAACAGTCAGCCTCACCTCCATCCCTGGAAAGGTGATGGAACTCTTTATCCTTGACTCTGTCTCTAGGCATATAAAGGATAAGGGGGTCATTGGGAGCAGTCAGCAGGGGTTTACCAAGGGGAAGTCATGTTTGACCAACCTGATAGCCTTTGATGAAGACATAACCAGGTGGATAGATGAGGGTAGAGTAGTGGATGTGGTGTATCTTGATTTCAGTAAAGTGTTTGACACTGTCTCCCACAGCATCCTTGCAGCTAAACTGAGGAAGCGTGGTCCGGGTGATCGGGTAGTGAGATGGATTGTGAACTGGTTGAAGCACAGAAGACAGTGAGTCATGGTCAGTGGGATGGAGTGTAGTTGGAGGCCTGTGTCTAGTCGAGTCCCTCAGAGGGACCAGTACTTTTCAACATATTATTCAACGACCTGGATGAGGGAACAGGGTGTGCTGTCAGCAAGTTTGCTGATGACACTAAACTGGGTGGAGTGGCTGACACACCAGAAGGTTCTGCTGCCATTCAGGGAGACTTAGACAGGCTG
>VWZX01004133.1:0-52109 GCA_013399015.1 Galbula dea | reverse complement strand
CTCTAGTTATCCAACCTCCCTGCCTGGGCAGGGACACTTCCCACTACATTAGGTTGCCCAGAGCCACATCCCACCTGGCCTTAAAAACTTCCAGGAATGAGGCTTCCTCCACCTCTCTGGGCAACCTGTTCCACTGTCTAAGCACCCTCATAGTGAAGAACTTCCTCCTAATGTCTAATCTAAATCTACCCTCCTCTAGTTTGCAACCATTTCCCTTAGTCCTATCACTAACTGACATCCTAAAAAGTCCCTCCCCAGCTTTCTTGTAGACCCTCTTTAGATACTGGTAGACCACAATAAGGTCCCCTCAGAGCCTTCTCTTCTCCAGACTGAATAACCCCAACTCTCTCAGCCTGTCCTCATAGCAGAGTAAACTTAGAGATGCAGCTGCTAAAAGCTGCTTAACTTTTTGTGTATTTGAAAAATTAGCAATTAACTGGTTTTAACTGGTTGTGGATCAGTGATTTTAGAGGAGAAGTATTTATTGTAATGTGCATTTTTATCATTTAAGATAGATGAAAATTCAGATGAAATAAAAGTCCAGAAATGCTTTTGAGTATTCAGGTGACTGCTTAGAGTTTGCTTTTCATTACATGAGGAGATCCTGGATTTCATTAAAACACAGCATTAACATAAGTGTACAGTTATGTTTCCTGGAGAAACAAATAAAAGATGGCAACACTTAAAGCTTGTTTTCTTAACAGTTTGGAACTCAAGCCATACCAGAAGATTGGTTTGAACTGGTTAGCACTGCTGCATAAACATAGATTAAATGGCATATTGGCTGATGAAATGGTGAGTGTGAAACTGATTATTTAACAATGGTTGAAAGTTTTGCAATACTGACTTTGTTCTATTCTGTCACTTCCTAGAAACCCCAAGCAGATGATAAATCATTTGTTGTAGCCAATATAACTTGCAAATGGTTTTTCTAAATGTTTAGAAGCTACTAAACTTTTACTTTCAATTTGAAAGTCCAAGGTAGCCTAAGATTCATGGACACTGGTAATGAGAAGTCATATGATGTCTTCTGGTGCAATGGAAGCAGTTTCTACCACAACAGATTATCCTTCAAGCCATTTGTTTCAATAGCTTCTTGCCCATAAATGTAATTAATTCTACTTGTTCAGCATTCAGTTGTACTAAGCCTCTACCTTCTGTGTTTCTCATCAGTTTCAAAACAGGTAGTTAACACTACAGAAAAAAAATGAGTGGAAATCTTTACTGCTTCTCCAGCTTTCCAGCCATCTCTTGGCATTACACCCCCCATAAGTTCTGAAATGAGAGAGAAAAGATGATGAGTTGGAGGTTTGATTTGGTGCTGATGCTGGCAGTGATTGTTCAACAGAACAAATTCAGTAATGGAGCTGCTGAATCTATCTGCTGTGTTGTCAGCTGCCTTTAATTCTGGCTGCTGTTCATCTTGTGACAAGCACTATGTGAATGCTTGGGTTTGCTTCAGTGTGACTTAGGCAGTGTTTCTCAACCTCCAAACACTTTCCATTTGTAAGAACTACAAATTGTGTGGTAGAACAGATCAATTTTTAAATCCATGATACAGAAGACAGTAGAGCAAGTGTTGGCAGAAACACAGGCTTATCTTAAAGAAATCCTGTTTCTGTATTAAGTTCTGCTTCAGAAGTAGCTGGAATATCTCTTGTACAGCTGGCTTAAAAGGAAAGAAACAATCATTTTGTCTGCAGCACTGTTTCAAGAAGGGTAAACTTTTGAAGGAGATTTGAAGGATGACCTTGAACTAAAATGAAAAACTTCATTAAGAGAAAAGGAGAATCCTTGGTGCTCAAATGGGGAGCTGGAAAGACAATTTGAGTTTGACTGCAGTTTTACTTAAGCAGGAGTTGTCTTCTTTAAAGCAATGTGATTAAACAGAACAGTTTTTCTGTACAGATCTGTAATCCTTAGTTAACACTGACTACACTGTAATTGTCTTGTGAGTACAAAACATTGTCTTCCACAGACTGTAAATTTTGTTTAAATGGATTTTTTTTTGTCTCTTAGGGCTTAGGAAAAACAATTCAAGCTATTGCATTTCTAGCTTATCTCTACCAAGAGGGCAATAGGGGTCCCCATTTGATAGTTGTGCCAGCTTCAACATTAGGTAAGTTACAAGCTTCAAAATTTCCTTTAAAAAAAAAAGAAAGAAATTGTTGGCAGATTGTGAAATAAGGATAATTTTATGAAAGAAAACTTAATTTTCTTATGGTGTGATTGAGCTCCTTAAGTAATTTGAATTGGAATGCAAACCATACTGAAGGCATGCTTGTTCTCAATTAATTAGAGCTAACATGGATTTTTTTAATACCCTCTGTACACTTCACAGGAAATAAAGCTGCTTGTTACAATTTGAACTTGTTTAGCAAAGTAATCTTTTAACTTACTGAATATTGTCTGAAATTCCTAGCCTTCAGGCTGTGCTTAGAATTAGAGTTTCATGGCATTGGAGACATTCAGTGTCTTTTTTCCTCTTTGCACAGAATCTCTCAAAGCAGATCCAAGTCCTAAGACTGTAAGGCTGGCTGCCTTGTAGTTGTGTGATTTGATTGTTTAATGATCTCAGTCAAAAGCAGGAAGAATATGCTCTTATAAAATATGTCAGGGAAGGTGATGAGTTTGAGAAGAAACTAATTCTTCATGGAGTTAATGTTGGTTTTGTTGAATGCTCATAGAAAAGAGAAGGTAGCAAGTTTACTTTATAAAGAAAATGCTGCTTTTAATATAAAATGCTTTCTGGGGCTGCCAAAATTTCTTTTAACACATCAGAAAAGCTTCTGGTTGTTCACTGCCAGTTTGAAATTGCCACTTTCAGTGTTAAAGTAACTTAAAAATGCATGTTACTTAAAACCTGAGGTGTATGTCAAGGTGTAAACAAAGGTGCTTTTGGGAAGAGAATCATAGAGGCTCATGAATTCTAGTGGCAGGTTGGCTCAGGCCAACATAGGGATGTCTGGCAATGCAACTGCAGCTTTCCAGATGCTTTTCTGCAGGTATCTCCTCAGCCCTGATCTGGGTCCAGGCCAGGTCAAGTGGCTTTTACCAGAGAAACCCCTTCTGCTGTGGTTTTGCTGTCAAGCAGCTTTCACTTGGGCATGGTAACGTCACCAGTGGCTGCTTTCCTGGCTGCACATGTAGAGTTGGTTCACCCTGTCAGACTTCCTTGCCTACTCCAAGAGGCACTGTCTGTCCTGGTGAAACACTTCTGGATGAGAGTACTGACAAATGAAGTGATTTGGTTTCTGAAGAATTAACTGTCTAGGGAAGAAAGCAGTCTGAGAAGTTAAGCTTTGTATTGTTTTTACATGGTGGTTACAGATAATGCAGGCCTGTTTCAGTAGGAGTTTAAGGTGCAGGCTGGTTAATCAAGAGTTAACTTAAAGCCCTGTTGTGGGTTGTTTAATTTCCCTAAATCCAAGTTTTCCAGCATTTAGACAGAAAGTTTCTTAACCATTTAGACAAAGTGGTTTTTTTTAACCTTCAGGAGAATTTAAAGGGATTTGCTTTAAATTCAGCTGTTTGGTTTAATGGTGAGGTGTGTCTGAAGTTGTGCAAGACATAATGCAGTATAAGTGACTTCTTTATTATTTTAATGTTGTTCTACAGATAACTGGATAAGAGAAGTTCATCTGTGGTGTCCTGAACTGAACGTCCTGTATTACTATGGTGAGGAATCTAGCTTAGAAATGAATCCAGTAATACAGTTGCTTTAATTGCTCGTGGAAGTGCTGTTTTAAGACACTTGTTTAAATACACATGTATTTCTGTGGGCTGTCTTAATTTTCTTATGTGTATAAATGTATGTAATTGTACTCATCTTATGTTTTATAGGATCCCAAGAAGACAGGAAACATCTCAGAGTGGACATTAATAATAAGGTTGTCGATTTCCATGTGATTATAACTACGTAAGTACAGTAATTAAAGGTGAGATTCTTTAGCCCTTACTGACCTCTAGCGGTACAACAGAACAGTGTTTGGAGGTTGGTGAGATGGGACGGGAACTTATTTTTGTACTTGGGTTAACCAGGGTTTTATTAATGTGTAACAGACACTAAGTAGTAGATGCTTTAGATCTTCTCTATTAATTATTGAGTACATAAATGCATATTACTTTCTGATAGATTTGCAGGGTTTTTTGGAGAGTGGTACTGAGAGCACTGGCTTACACTTCTGTGCCAGTAGTAAACTGTTAACGCTCGGTTACTTCTAGGCAGTTTTACTGCCCCTCGTGTTTCTCCATAGCTATTAACAAGTTTAGAGAATTGAACTTGATTGTGCTAACAGGATGCTGATGTTAAATTTGCATTTCATGTCTCATATCTTTCTCTGACAGATACAACTGTGCAATTAGCAGCCCAGATGATCGAGGGCTGTTTCGCAAGTTGAAGCTTAACTATGCAATCTTTGATGAAGGTCACATGCTGAAGAACATGAGCTCTGTGCGCTACAGGCACCTGATGACAATCAATGTAAGAGCTGTAGTTGTTGTTGGGTTAAGGGGAAAACTGGTTTCTTTGTTTTGGTAGTTATGGGTTGTGGGAGAATGGAGTAAAGTTCATGTCCACCTAATGTTGCAGGAGCTACGCTGTGTAAGTGGGTATGTGTTGGTGTGGGCTTCGAAGCAGATCCTGCATTGTGAACTCTTTTGGGGGAGATGAGCTCCCAAAGCAATGTGATAAATTTCTTACAGCATTATGACAGTGATGGCAGTGGTTCAGTTTCAGTAGGAAGCAATTTTCCAGTTCTATCTCACAGTAGTGAAGGTTGTGAAAATGCAATTCTGCTGACTTGTGCTGCACCATTGTAGTCTTTAAGGACCTGATCCTTATAAATACTAAATTGTTAATATTTAAGACTTACCCTGATAGGACTAGAAAAACTAGCTGTAAAATGTTTTTTCTCTTGTGGCATGGCTTGTACTGGGAATTCAAAGCTTGTACATAAGTACTGTATGACATTAGAAAAGGTATGACATGGGAGCAACAGTTAGCATGTTGAATTAAGAAAGGGGAAAACCAAACCAACCAACCAACAGCAAAAAAACCCCACCACAAACAACAACCAAAAAACCCCCAACAAAACAAAACCAAACAAAACAAACAAGAACTCTAATAAAGCCAGGAAGGCTTTTCTTACATCTGAATTAGGCTTCTTGAGGAGTCTAAAATCGATATGTGCTCAGTTCTGCAAAGATCTGTCAAACGTTTTGCTGTCTTCACCAGGAAATTATTCCATGAGATCTAAATATGTACTAAGTTGAAGTAGTTACAATTTAAGCCAAGATCAGTTTTTCAGTTCTCTAGAGCTGTGTTGTTTCTGCCAATAATCATTTTTAACCTGTTCAACTAGTGTTTCTCACTGCCCTTTTCCCCTTTGGACCAACAGGCAAAGAATCGCTTACTGCTGACAGGGACTCCAGTTCAGAATAACCTGCTGGAGTTGATGTCCCTCCTGAACTTTGTCATGCCACAGATGTTCAGCAGCAGCACAAGAGAAATCAGAAGGATGTTCTCTTCCAAAGCAGTAAGTGTTGTATAGTCTCTTTTTCTTGAACAGAACTTCTTTTCTTTTTCCTGGTTTGTTGTTTGTTTTTTTTTTTGCTATAATGCTGCTGTTGCTGCAGAACTTCTGGGTTTTTGGGTCTCTTACAGAAACAGGTGGTGTGATTATGGAAATCTAGGAAATGAAATAATGAAATAAAGCATTTAAAGTAAGGATTAACAGGATATCTCTGAATACTGGTGGTCCTGTTAGATCTTTGGGTGTAAGCTAGAGGAGGGTAGATTTAGATTAGACATTAGGAAGAAGTTCTTCACCATGAGGGTGGTTAGACAATGGAACAGATTGCCTAGAAAGGTTGTGGAAGCCTCATCCCTGGAAGCTTTTAAAACAAGGCTTGATGGGGCCCTGGGTAACCTGATTAGTGGATAGTGTCCCTGCCAGGCAGGGGTGTTGGAGCTAGATGATCTTTGAGGTCCCTTCCAACTCTGACAATTATTCTTCTGGCTGGGTTTTTCATCAAGTTAGAATAGTTAAGTTAGTGTTGCTACAGCTGAAAACTTCACACTGTAATGGAACTCTTGCAATGCTTCCCTCAGAAGAGCGTTGAAGAGCAAAGCATATATGAGAAGGAGAGGATTGCACATGCAAAGCAGATAATAAAACCATTCATCTTGAGAAGAGTAAAAGATGAGGTAATGTCTTATCTTTAAAATAACAGTTTGGTATTATCAAAAAGCCTGGTAATGTTGACCTAACAGTAGAATTCAAGGTCAGATTTTGTCAGTACTAGTTTTAAGTTTTAGCTGTTTTTGGAGCAAGAGCAAGAAACTTGAGCTATCTGTCATCTCTCAGGAGTTTGCAAATCAAAGTGTGACCAGTTGCAGCTCTGCATTTTGGTGCTTATTGATTGCTTGACTATTTACAGTTGGGAATTTTAGTTAGGAAAGATCACTGAAAGATGATTTGGTGCATTGTTAAGGCATGAGAAGTGAGAAATCCTCCATATTAACCACAAAAATATTTGTGACTTACAGTAATGACATTTTATTTTAACTGAAATAATTAAGGCAGTGAATGTGCATGTTTATATTTGTGTATATGTGTAACTAGGAATTTTACTATCATTAAAATGTTTCTGTTTCATTCTGAAATCCAATATCTATTTAATCTCTTTTATTTCAACTTGGTTTTAGGGAAAACTTAGTAGAGGTCAGAGGAGTGTTTCTGTGTACTGGCATATAGAGTAGTCAGTGGTTTGAAGAGGGTATATCTGATTAGCAGGGGATTAGGTTCCAGGTATTGCATGTATTATTATTTCATGCAGTTTTGGAGTGTGCAGATCACATTACTTAGTGGAGGCAGTGATGTATAATCTAAACCAAGTTCTGAATCTATCCAACTGCTGATTCAGTGAAGTTGCAGCCAATGAAAGGAGTTGAGATGGGAAGAGAGAATAGAGTAGCTGAAAAGCAAGCTTGTAAGATAGCACAAAATTACTGAGCATTTACACCAGGTAAAAACTTTACTGTAGTGTTTTTATTTTGTTAGGTCCTTAAGCAACTACCTCCCAAAAAAGATCTTGTTGAATTATGTGCCATGTCTGAGAAACAGGAACAACTATACTGTGATCTCTTAAACAAGCTCAAGAAAACCATTAAAAGTAATGGTATGTGAAGATCTTGTTTCCTTTTGCTAGATTATTTTCATGCCCAGACACCTGTTGACTGTGACTACGAGCCCCTTGCCTTCCAGAAATGTCTAATACTCCACCTGACTATATCCCTTCTGTGACTTAGCCTAAGGTCAGGTAATAGGTGAAGTGTCAAATTCAGTTGTCACAAGTAAAGCTCTCCTGAGAGGTAAGCATGTGTCAGATAGGCAAGTATGTACTACTGCTGTATGTACCTTGTTTCTTTGTTTACAGAGAAGAACTCTGATATGGGAAATGTCATGATGCAGCTTAGGAAGATGGCTAATCACCCTCTCTTGCACCGGCAGTATTACACAGCTGCCAAGCTGAAGAAAATGTCCCTGCTGATGCTCAAGGTAAGGTGATGAGAGGCAGGAACATTCCTCAATTTCTCAGTATTTTTAATGCTACTTTTTTTTTTCCTATTAGCCCATCCTCTAGTCAAAAGTGTCTGTGCAAAACTTAATTGTTGGTTTCTTTTGTTTCTCTGCATCTATCCAGCTCTGTATGTGTTGAACACTGCCTTTTGTATGAGATATTAGAAGTAACAGTAGTGGGACTGCAGTCATCTCCTTTTCATCAGCTCCCTTTTAACACCTCTTCTCTCCACCTCAAAATTGAAAACCAAAGTACTTATGAAAACAAATCTTCAGTGGACACTTGAGTTTACTAGTGTTTTCTGAGCAGCAAGAATCTAGGCTGTACAGAACTAAAATGGGAAAGGCATAAGTATTCAACTGTTGAGGAGTTTTTTAATTACTTTTTCTTTTGGTAATTTGGCTGGGGCTAATACATCTGGAGTTTGGGGAAAATTGTTGCTTCTTTTTGAAGTTTTGGGGGAAGACCCCTCAGTGTGCAGCAGGTGCTGTAAGAAAGTTGCAACTGGCTCTGGATTTTAAAATAAAGCCAGTCAGGGTTGCAGGGAAAGGAAGAAGTGACCCATTGGCTTATGGAGGATTTTTGTCCCTTTTTATACCTATTCTTGCCATTGTACTCTCCAGATGTGGCTTTTCTTTTCACCTTTCTTCCAGGCATGTCATTCCTCTACCCACCCTTCATCATAGGCTGGGTTTCCCATGTCTTCTGCTGTCTACCCAAGGACTAGATCTCCATTTTAGGGAATGTGTCTTCAGGGGAAGAGGTCTGATACAGGGTTAAAAGGTATCACAGGAGTCAGAGGGCTTGATGGAAAGTAGGTAATTGCTGTGGAGGTTGAGCATATGCTACTCAGGTCTTGGTAGTACAAATTCTTGTAAAAACTAAATAGTGAAGTAATAAACCTCTACTCTAAACCTGGGCTTGCAGAGTTTATCTTCTGTTGCTTGCATGAGCCACTCTCTGCCATTTGTCCATGTCTAGTTGTGCTCCTTTGTTCTTTCAGAAGTTTGGATGGTGATGTGTGGTGGTTTTGTTTCTTTATGTCTGTCTGGCAGAGTTGTATATTTCTTTCCTTCCCTTCATGTTCTCTAACAGGAACCCACACATTGTGATGCTGACCCTGACCTCATCTTTGAAGATATGACAGTAATGACAGATTTTGAGCTGCATTTGCTTTGTCAGCAGTATTCTCATGTCAGTGACTTCAAGTTAGATATGGATCAGATCTTGGATTCTGGAAAGTTTAGAGCACTGGAACTCATTCTCTCTGACCTTAAAGAGAAGGTTGGTACCACAGATGGCTGACACATCTCTCTCTGTCCACCTGAAGGGTAGCTCATGAACTTTGACCTGCTTTTGGCAATTGGATAAGACTGTATTGCATTAGAATAGCCATGTACATGATGAGGTAGTGTAAAGGTAAGAAGAGGTCAGTGCTTTGAGTTACAGATTCAAACTGGCTTAGTTCACAAGTAGTCATGTACCTTAAACACTTCAGAGTATCCTGAATTTGCACAAGTGTGTGCTGTGCATCTCTTTATTGTGGAGAAAGCAGTGCTACTGCTATGTGTTATTTGGAATATAGCTGAAATTGAAATTTCTAATGAAAATATTTTGTTGCTGTTCATATGGATGTTCAGATGGAGTAGAGCTGTCACTTTTTGCCACACATCTGACATGCAATTTCTAGATTGCTTGGGTCTCTGAAGTAAAAAGTAACTAAAAAACATTATTGCACTGACAAAAGGTGGGTTAATGCAGCAGGAACTCTGGGTACTGTGTCTTCACTGAAAGTCAGTCCTGACTTGATGAAAACTAGGGGTTTATGCAAAGGAAAATAATGTATTTGGACCAATAAAGTTTGTTATATATGACTTGCATGTTTTAAAACTTGTTTTACTTTGTCCTTTCCAGGGTGACAGAGTTGTATTGTTTAGCCAATTTACTATGATGCTGGATATCTTGGAAGTTTTCCTCAAACATTGGCAACATACATATGTTAGGTTAGATGGAAGAACACAGATTTCTGAAAGGTATTTGACTTTTGCTGAAGATGGGAGATGAAAACTGGATGTGTGCATGGAGGGAGGGAGATGACTTAAAACAGTTTGGTTTCCACTGTATAGAATTCTGTGGTCACTGAAGGGGTTTCCTGTTGGATTTCATGGCTTCCAGTGGATAGAATTCTGTGGTCACTGAAGTTTACTGTTGGATTTCAGATCACCTTAGTAAGGATGAGGCTGAAAGGTGAGGTTTAGACCATTGGGTTCCAGTCTTAACAATCAAAATAGAAAACTTGTGTCTTCAGCAGTTCATGGTTGGTTTGATTTGCTTGTGTATCAGTGTGCCAGAACAAAAGCTCACCTGCAGATACTCCTGGGAAGTATTGTATTATCTGTGTTACAAGAGGCAGATAAATCCCCTTGTTTCTCTAGGACAAACCAGTCACTCTGCCCATCACAGATACATTCTTGTATTTGAGCTGTGCTGATTTTCTGCTGTTTCCTGTTCCAGGATGTTTTTTAAAATGCCCTTCCCTTCATTTCAAAAAGTTGTCATTCTTGCTGTAGTTTTACTTCCCACTTAGAGCTGAAGTCCTTCCCTTGAATGTGCAATTAGCATAGAAGAGAGTCATGAAGCTTAATTCCTACCCCTTCCACCCACCCATCTGTTTTACATACTTCAGTCTTCCCTCATCCTCCAATTTGCTTTTTGTATTCTGTGATCATCCAAAATCATTTTTCAAGCCTTTTCATTCTTTGCTGTTGATCTGTCTCTCTAAGTGTATTTCTTTGGTCATTGCTGAAGGCTGTTGTTACTCTTACCTTTAGGCCTCCCTTTTAGAAAGGTCATCATCCTATCTCCAGTACTGAACTCTGGAGCCAGTGTGGTGTTTTCTGTAAGGCCTGATGTGTGTTTTCTTATGTTCTGCAGGATACATCTAATAGATCACTTCAATACAAACATGGGTATATTTGTATTCCTATTGTCAACCAAAGCTGGTGGCTTGGGAATTAATCTGACCTCAGCAAATGTTGTTATTCTTCATGACATTGATTGCAACCCATACAATGATAAGCAAGCAGAAGACAGATGCCATAGAGTGGGTCAGACAAGGTAAGAGGTTTTAGTTTTAATGCTTGACCTTTCTTGGAGGCTAAAAGGACAATGTTTTGTGATTTAAAACTCGATTTTAAGCAGAGACTTGAGTAAACCAGCTCTGGGTTCTGTAAGGACAAGGTAACTGAGCACATGTTGCTGCTAGAACAAACCTTCTTTGCATTCTCTTCCTTTTTCTAGTTCTCCTTCTAAAATCTCTAACTTATCAAATTTCTGATGCTAGAAGCTATTTCAAGGCAGATCTGAAGTCTTTGGGACTGTTTGGCAAAGCTGTTTGTTCTCTTCAGGAGACTTGTAAGCTGTCATCAAGAGGGAAACCATGGATTGTTCTAGAGTCCTGTCAGAATAAGCTCATGTGGGCAATAGAATAGGTTTAATAACATAAACAGAGTATTTCAAATGTAGTATGGGATCAGGAGGAAATTGAGTTGTTTCTCTTAAGGGAGATTTTTCCAGCCTCCAGACTTTGCAGTGGCAGAGAGCACAGGAGGAAGTTTTCTGGTAGTAGAGAGCACAGTTGATCTGGACAGGAAAAACTAGAAGCTCTTTGTATTGCCCTTTTGTTCATTTCCTTCTTGTTTTGAACCCCTGCCTGCTGAGCCAAGGCAAGAGCATCCTTCCCTGCTGCACTAATCCACTTGATCTTATTTTGTGGTTTTCAGAGAAGTGAAAGTTATAAAGCTGATCAGTAAGGGGACTATTGAAGAATCTATGCTCAAAATCAGCCAGCAGAAACTGCAGTTAGAGCAAGACATGACTGCAGCAGATTCAGGTAAGTCTCTTGCACATAATTCATCTAAGTCACCATGCAATACATTAGTCTGAAGAAACAAGGTTGTTGATGCAGAAAAACCTTTTGTTTTCCTCAAATAAACTAGAAAGATGAGTTTGTGATGATGATTGTTGAGTTTGCCCTCAGAGGCATTGCTCTCTGGGTCTGACCCAAAAATCAATGGCAGACTCCTACAGGTAGAGGATTTCCTCCAGCTTTGGGGATCTAGGCTCTTGTCTGTTTCTATGAAATATTTTGAGCTGTGCTGATGCTTGTTTTTATTCCTCAGGAGAAGGAGGAACCATTCCAGATGATATAGCCACACTATTAAAAGCTTCATTAGGTCTCTAGAATGTAAAGATGCTGTGGAATTCAAGGAAGAAAGGTGATGTTTTCCCCCAAGGAGTCTTACATTACTGATTACCATCAGTTTTATAAATATTTATAACTTTTTGTAGTTCCTTTTATTGTGTTCTTCATGGTATTGAAAATTAACACCAGTAGCATTCTTTTGATGCTTAAAAAGCTAAATGGGCCAAATGTGCCAACATGAGATGCTGAATAAACATTCTTTTGAAGATCACTTTTCAAAACAGGGACCTAAGTAGTAATTGTTTTAATAAATCTGCTACTGCTTAAGATTTGTCAGTATTTTTGTAATGATTTCTACCTCCAAAAAAAACCCATATAAACTGTCTGTTTCACTGGATTACTTAGAGGTGGTTTTATATGTGCCTTATTTGACAATGCTCATGTCTGTTTCTGCTTGGTTTGGTTCATTTGATGTTACTGGACTGGTTTTCTATCAACTTACTCAAATAAAATTCCAGAAGTTAACAAATCTTTTCATGTTGTGGTTATTCAGGGGGGGAGCAGGTTGGTAACTTGCATATTGTAAATCCATTAGGCAGCCTTCAAATGAGCTGAAATGTTCCATTTGAGCTAACTTGGGTTTATCCAGCAGTAGTTAATTGCTGATAGTTAATTGTACTCTAGTCACAATTTTGTTAGGATATTGATTTGTGAAAACAGAATTCCTGCTAAATGGAACTTGCCACCCAGTTACAATTTTTTGGTCAGTCATAGAATGGCTCAGGTTGGAAGGGACCTTAAAGATCATCTAGTTCCAACCCCCCTGCCATGGGCAGGGATGCCACACACACTAGACCAGTATATTATGAAACAATACTTCTGGTGGGAGGGAGAAGCAAGTGTGAGAGGAAATACTTTTCCAGGAGTGGCCATTTTCAGCCTAGAGGATGGCCCAAGTTTGTTGTGGTTTATCTGCTTACACCACACAGTGGAGTCCTCTTGCAAGCACTTGTCTCCCCTTGAGTTTGTGTAAACCACTTGCATCTACAACCATCCACCCTGCCAGGATTTCCACTTAACCTCTTTTCCCCAGGGCCAAAAGAACACAATTTTGTTCATTCAGTTGTTCTAACCCTGGTTCCCACCACTGCCTCCAGTTGGTGTCTCCTACTTGCTGAATGTTTTGGCAGCTGCTGTGCTTACCCAGAACTGCTGTTAGTGTGGGCACCAGCTCCTCTTTGGTTTGGTCTTCAGTGTGTTTCTTTGGGAGTTTTTTGCTGTTGGGTTGTTTTGGCTGTTGGTGGTTTGGGGTTTTTGTTTGTGTGTTTGTTTTCAGTGGCACAGGCTAAACTTCCAGAGGCTAAAGACTAGGTGGGTATTTTTGTTTGTTTGTTTTCTTTTTCACTTAGTGTCTTTAGTCCTTCCACACATCTCCTCTCTGGCAATTAGTGTGCTTTCCTCCACATTGAAAGGCTACAACAAACAAAGTATTGTTGAGAATGCATCTGTCCAGGAAGGTTTATTCACCTCTTCTCCTTTTGAGAGCCCACAAAACATTGGTTGGCTTAATCAAGCACTTTATTAGGCCCTCAGGCCCTGCTTTAATAAATCAGCTTTTTAGATTCTCTGCTATAAATAGATACAAGTGATGCATTTTGATTTGGTATAGCATAGCCATCTGAAATGAATTTAAATGATTCTAAAATTAATAACTTAGGATGATTCTCATGTTGAAAACCAAATATGCTTCTGTTTTTTCCAGCCTGAAGAGCTGATCTACATTGCAGTCTTGGGTCTTTTCTGGATCCAGGCTGCAATAGCTGGAAGTGCTTGCACTCTGTCTCTGAGAGCCAAAAGCCTGGGGTATTTGTCTGCTAGGTCAGGTTTAAGGGACAGAAGTGTTGTACTGCACACATCCCAGTAGAAATCAGCCCATGTTACCTGGTGGAAATGGGAAAGAAAGCAGTAAACTTTAGTTGGTAATCTCAAAAGCTAGGTTACTGATATATTCAGCAAACTGAAGGAATGAAAGATGAATTGATCTGTTTTGTGAGAGTTTTGCATTTATTAAAGTCTGTAATTACAGAGCTAGTGCAAGGCTTGACTTAAAAATGGTTAAGTAAAGCCCTTGCTACAAATATTACTTAAATTATAATATTAATCTTTCCTGCTGAAACTGTGCTGCAGAAAAGTGTGTTTTAATTTTGTTTCCAAACAGTTCTGGGTAAAAAAGGGCATTACATTTTCAGGGGTGTTTGTGTTGTTCTACAAGTTAATTAGTGATTGTAAGCAGAGTTCTGAACAGCTCCTATCTGTCTTGACTAGTACAAAGGCATTTATAATGTTTTGTGCCAACATGCTTCTACACTGGAGATGCTAGTCTGGGTTTGCCTCACTTTTCTAATAGTGTGGAAACCAGTTTTTACTTTGCAGTTGAGCAACCAATTGTGTGTTGGTAAGAACAAAGAGTCCAATGAGTGGGGAGAGTTGTTCCATGGGCTGGCACAGAGTCCAGAAGTTCAACAATAGCCAATGATCTTATTTTTCTGGCAACCTGACTGGAAAGGGAGAAACAAAAATTATACTTACAGACTTCCCTACTAGCCAGTTGTTATCCCCTAAGAAGGTGTCCAGATCTTTCAGTAGCTCAGGTGCTTTGTTGGTGAGGATCTCATCAAAAGCTTTTTTCTGGGGAAGAACAAAACACAAGAGATGCACACCAGTGCATAAGCACTGCAGTCTGCAAAACTGAGGGCTTGGGGGTTTCTTACTTCTGAAAAGGAAAGCTGAAAAAGATGACAGTGAAATCATTTGGTCTGACCCAAACTTCAGAGTACTCCCAATTCACTTTGGAAGAAGGAATGTGGTAACATTGGAGTCAGGATTAATACAGCAACCAGCAGTTGTGTAAGGTAAGTAAAGAAATGCAGAGGTTAACTGTCATTTAGATACATGCAAAGGGGTGCTAGAGAATTTAGGAAAGCTGAGGTGGTTATCCATGAAGTGGGTTAGATGCCCAAAACATGGCACTGATGGCTCAGTGAGCTAGGACTTGGACCAATTGCTCCCTTAATGAACACCTGAATGCTCCTGGGTGCTGAGACACACCATGTGTGGGGTGATGCTCGTGTTTCTGTGCTAACAGGCACCCAGCTGCAGCAAGACAGGAGCCCTGCCATAGGGTTGGGAAGAATCCATCTATAAAATGAATTTCCAATGTCTCACAGCCATTTTTGGGGGGACTTTTTTGGATGTTTTGTTTTCTGGTGTACAGGGTCTCAAATTTCCAGTATCCCTTAAGCTCAGTTTTTCTGTGCTGTCAGATCAAAAAGCATAGCCAGTTATTTTTCCTTACAAGCCTTTCTCCTGTGATGTGGAAGCTGTGCTTTTTGAGCTGTTGTTGGGTTTATCTTTGAACTTTTCATGTTAGCAGGTTATTCTGGGTGGTTTTTCCTGCAATAAGATTTGAGGTGGTTAATATTTGTTTTTAAAGGCTGAAGTCTGCACTGAAGGACATGGGCTTTAGTATTTGTATGTTAATGGCTGAAGGATGAGGGTGGTTCTGCACTAGCTCTTCCCCATAGCAGAAAGTTTTAAGACTGCTTTTAAAGGCTGCTGTTTCCTTTGGGAGGGAAATTCTTGCTGGTTTTCTCTTCTCACCTGCATGGAAGCAATTGAGATTGCAGACTGCTGTTATCTTCTGGTCTGCCCCACCTGGCTCAGTTTGTGCAGTTAATGTGCTTGCCCTGATTTTGGAGGAACATACTCAGGCTTGGTTAAATAAGCACTGCTATACAGGAATGGAATTATTTCAACAGCTTTGAAATAAAGGTGGATGAAAACAAAACAAACTAGAAGAGGCAGCAGCCTAAATGGTCCCCCAAAAATGCAGACTGAAATAAAATCGGTATTTAGTATTTCTGCAGATGCAGTTGAAGATTTGACACTTTCTGCTGTCTGTTCAGCTCAGTAACTGAATGTTCAGTAACATGCAAGTAACAGCCAGAAGTTTGCAGTGTAGCAATTTGCTATTTGTACTCTGTGCTGTAACATTTGCTATGTTTTAGATAAGTTCCCCTGAGTCCTCTGTAGTCAACCCCCCCGACTGCTCTGTGATCATGACGGTAATGACTTCCTCCCAACTACAGATTACAAAGTTGTTGCAACACCGAGTGGTTTTTTGAGGTGGGGAGGGGAGGTGTGGAATGAAGCACTGAGTCTGTGTCTAGCACAGAGGGAGCTTCCATGGGCAGTAGCTTCCACCTTTGTTCCCTTTACCTTGCTTGGTTTTTGCCTTTGCTAGTGACAAGATAGCATAACGCATCCTTTCATCTTTCTATGGGAGATGCCTGTTCCTGTAATCACTTACCCGGCCTGGGGAAGGTTTCTGACTTTGCTGTGTGTAAATTACTTAAACTGGCCTTGTGAGGCTGTGAGAGGCCACTTCTACCACGAGGTGGTGGCAGTGGACTCGAGAAGAGGGAGGGAGAAGAGCTAACAGTGAGAAGAAAGGTAGAGATTCCAAGAAGGTAAGTTTCTCAACCTTCCTTGGCCCTAAAACACTCCCTTGCATGCATACGTGCATGCAGGTGTTTGAGTTGCCTGTAAACTCTCTTCCCTTTGAAATCAATCACTGGTGACATGCTCCTGATTTGGAGAGGTGCTTGGGTACGAGCTGGGACACACAGAGGCACTGGCATGGGCGTTTCCCTGGAAAGGAGCAGCCGTCTTGTGGCAGCAGTGCTGCTTCTCCACTAACACATTAGCAATTGTCTGACTGTTCCTAAATGATTAAAAATCATGACTCAAGCTCCCCTCCCCAAATTAGGAAACTTCAGGAAATCACTAAGAAATGAAGCAATTCACATTTTTGAATACTAAAACCTCTAAATACACTTTGAGGTTTTCCCCTGCAAGGTTTCAGAGCATTTTTGTATCCCTTTATTATTTATTATTGGTTTGGGGCAACGTTTTTGAACTCTGTGGTTTCTGTAAAAAGAGAGCCCAGTTGATCTGAATTGTAACCTTTGAATAAATGGAAGGTGGCTGCACTGGTACTTAATGCTGAGACCTGTTGTTACACTTCCTAAAAGGTTCAGGTCATCTGCTTGGGTCAGAACTGCATGGAGCCATTATAAAGCTGGAGTTAACTCATCCATCACCCTCTTTCCCCAGCAGCTGATCTGCATACTTGCACTTGGGGGTCTGGTGGGAGGGAGGGACTGGACTGATGCCAGGGAGAAAAACAAAACAAAACACCCAAATGCTGTAGGACTTGCCTGTGACTGTGTGTTAAAGTAGCCATGGCAGCATGGTAGCCTGCCATCAGTATTTGCACCAAAGTGGGGCCTCTGGGGTCTGAAGAGCGTGGCTGCAGTGACAGTGAGGGATGTGCTACCTCCTCTCTTTAGCAGCTCCCACTGTCTTGCACTGCTCTGGTAATTGAAAAGCATTTGTCCCTGGCAGCTGATGTTGTTGAAGACTGATTCTGTTGAAGACCAAGAAGAAATCCAAGATGCAAAAGCACGAAAAGAAGATTGGATGAGGCTGTTTATCTTGTTGAGTTAGCAGAAAGCAAAAAGAGAAAGGTCTGAGCTTAGTCTGGACAAGATACAGGTATTGCATAGTAGCAGCTGGAGTGGAAGCATCCTGTATTTCCCTTTGGAAAAGCAGTTTGATATATTGCACATATGACTTCCTTGATTCAAGGTGAACTAGTGAGGTGTCTCATCATGGCCTTATTTTCACCAAGAGTGATAAAACATCTGGTGAAAGGTGTTTGAAGGGAGCAGAAGGCCTTGGTTAGAGAAATCTCCAGGACGAGCTGCAGAGCTCCAGTTCAACTTTGCTGAGGTGAGGGGATGTACCCAGGAGCTGACACACAGCAGTTTCTCCAGAGGAGATGCTGAGGTAGAGTCATGGTTTATGTGCCTTGTTTAAAGTAGTGATTGTCTTACTCTCATGTCCTGGTTTTTCTCTGCCCAAGGGAACAGCGTCATGAAATCATCTATGGTGTCCACAATGGCATCGGCTAGTGCCTGTTCCACAGGTGTCTGACCTGCCAGACCTGTGCAGAGAAAGCATATGCAAGGAGGTTAGAGATGGCAACAGCAAGAACTTTTGGTACCCTGAAGGTAAACTCTGTTCTTTGCAAACACTTCTATAAAAAATACATGCTCTCTGGGGCTTTTTTGATGCTAACAACATGCATTTGACTCCTTCTATCCCTGTGCAATCTCACATCTACCTTTTGTTTTTCTCCCCCTCTCCAGCCTCTTACAGCCATCTAAGGTAGTGAGTTGTCCTTTCCACCACCTAAGCTTACAGGCTGACTACTGCTTCCTTATCCTTCTTTCTGCCTTCCATCATCCCAGTACATTCAGTGAGGGTCAGCACTAATTCCTTTCTGTTAATCTCTCCCTATCCCAGCTTGTAATGTCCTTCTCCATCCCATAATATTTTCCATCTTGGTTAACATAATCTCCAAAAGTGCTTCTGTGAAATCATCTGCTTCTTTTTCCCTCTACTCTGTCTATTCAGGCCCATCTAGAACCTTCTCATGACATAATAATGAGATAATGCTTTTGATTATCTCATTGTAATCAGGTAGGTAGCTTGGTTGAACTTTGTCTTGTTTACAAGTCTGCTTTCCTTCCCTGTTGTCCTTTGGCTTGCCTGTAGTCTTCTTAATGCTACTACTTCCTCCCCTCACTTTTGTTTCACAGACCTGTGTTCATGCTTTCACCTCTGTGCAGGTTCAGGTCATCTTCTTCCTTCTCTGTTCTTTAAGCCTCACCTGGAAGCTCTGTGTTTCCCATAAACCATACATCCTTCCTCTACCAAGTCATGTCCCTTGCTGAAATATTATGCTTTTGAAGGTGAGGGGTGTGCCTCCTCTCCTTTTGGGCATCAAGTTCTGTGAGCCTTCAATAGAGTTGTTGGTGATGGGCACCTAAAAATGCCATATCTTAATTTCAAAGGATTAGTGCTAGGTATGAAAACTTAATGGAAGAACTAGCATCTTTTTAGTATAAAGTTTAACAAGATTTTTCCTTTTCCATGCATGCTCTTCTCCCTGCTGTAGCTGACAGTGTGACTACCCCTGGCAGGATCAGCATGGTCAGAGTGTGCTTCAGAACTCTAGCCTTTATGGCTGTTGCAAACTGGTGGAAAAGGTGTTGGGCATTGTCTAAGTGAGAACCTCAGACCATGAGAGGAGCTCAGCTCCAGATAAGCCTCTCTCAGTAGGAGATGGGGAGGGAGGCAGTGTGGGGTGCAAGGCAGGCTTTCTTGTCAGTTTTCTTTACCAGGTGGACCCTCCTCATTCTCTCTGAGGAATTGTATCAAGGATGGAGGAAATGGGCAGGAATAGAGTATTACAAACATATGCTTGAGAATACATTGTGCCAGTGCCTTGAAGAATAATGCTCTGCACTTCTGCTTGTTTCTTCAGTTGGAAAATGTGAGATATTTTGAAAGGCAGGTTATGTCTCTGCTCAGAAAAATAGGGCAAAAATAGGACAAAAAAAATAGGACAATACTCACATCTTAGGCTCCCTTTTCAGTTTGCTGGTGCTCAGTGTCCCATGAACTGCCTTTAGCCAGACCAGTTTTACAGATGGTTTTGAATGAGTTTGCTGACCTAAAGCAAGCCCTGACTACTCTCTTTGATTACTTGCACTGCTAAGTCTTATATCTTTTTATCTGACCAGTTGAGTATCTCCATAGAATGTATTTAAAGATGCAAGTGATGTCACCATCTGATCTAATCTCTCTGCCAGCTCAGAATTGTTGCCTAAATCTGCTTCAGAGTGCTCTGCCTTCTGACTGTGATAATCTCTAATGCTTCCAAAACCACCTCCTACTGCTCCTCTCTCTGGGTATCCTGGCAGCATAAAGTTTAGCTTCAGGGGAAACTACCCTGAGAGCCTTAGAGAAGCCACAGGTACACTCTGTCATGCAATGACAGGTGAATATAAAGTTTATTGGCTGGGGAAGCCAGCCCAGGCCCCACGTATTGTATGCAGAGAGGAAAATCAGTCAGATGTAAGGAGGGTTTACTTCTGAGTTTTCCTTTAGGCACACATGCTTAGTGTGCAAATGTGGAGCTCAGCTATGTGGCTTCAGCTCTGAACACTGTAGTATTTCACATTGCAGGTCATTACTTCTGAACTTTTTTTATCTGTTGTTTTACTTTCTACATGGCATTTTTAAACCCTGTCATACAGCATCCTAGCAGATGTGCCTTCCTCTGTTTCTTCTTTTTGTTCTTGGAACCACCACGGGGGATGTAGCCCACAGGGGATGATTTGCCACAGCAGCTCAAAGCCAGCAAGCAAGATTGGCACCAAATTATGCTAAGGAAGGCTGCTGAATCTTGGACATGCCACCACAGAGCACCCCCCAGTCCTTTTTAAACTGAGTGGCACCTCTAATAGCATCCTGTACGGTGTGCTGCATTTCTGTGGTCAGCACTTGGTGCTGGCAGAGAAGCTAGAGGAGCAATGAAAAGCTGGTAACTACTAGGTGTTTGTGCCTGGGCAAACCACTAGTATTGCCTTGCTGGTGTTTGACTTCTGCTTGGTTGAGCTTGCCAAGCTGTTGGTTTGCCCCTGTTTTTGCTGTGGTGGTGTGCAGAACAGAGCAAGAAAATGGTCAAGTGTGTTACCTGCTTCTTTGGCCAGGTATCTTGCCATTGCCAGGCTCTGGTGAATGATAACTCCATCCACTTCCAGAACAGGGAGTTTGCCAAATGGTATAGCTGGGAGGGGAAAGAAAAAAGTTGTTAAATTACTTCACAGTGGGTGTCTGTAATTGCACTTCTACCACTCAAGAGTTTAGGCATTGTTATAGCACTTGCCAGTTTCACAGTGTTTCTGTAGGGAAAGGCATGGACTAAAAGAAAATAAATAAATAAAATTAAGGATATAACCAGATCTCATGCAAGAAGGCAACTATAGTGCAGAAAGTAGCTATTGCTTTACCTATTTCCTAGCCTTGTGCTGTAAGGGCTGAATGTGCTCCTACATATCCTGAAGTCTTTATTCAGGACAACTTTTCAGTGGAATACTGGTTTTTCCTTCTGGTTTCCTGCTTTTTCCTCTGCAGGAGAGTGACTGCCAAGGTTAAGCAAGGTGCTGCTGAAGCTTTTGTAGTGCAGGATCCAGCTGAGGTGTAAAGTAAGAGATTGGGTAAAGACTATAAAGGTGCTTTTTCATTTACCTTTGTTTTAAATTTAGAAGCAGTGGTACACAGAGCTTACCTGTATTCCAGAACATATATTGTGATATTTCTTTTGACTGTTATCACCAAGAGACAAGTAGAGCTTTCACACTGAACAGCAAGTGCTAAGAAGATGCTCAAATTTACCTGATTTGGCTTGCATTAATAAATAAAATAATATCAGTCAGTCATGGGGAAGAAGCCTCCAAACTTTAAGGGAAGGAGGAAGATGTCATGGATATGTCTAAGACTTTGAGACAAGAAGTCAATCTTATTTTCCAGTTATTAATTTAATAGCATAATGTCCATGAAAACTTGGACTGCTGGTTTGCCATGTTATGGAGAAGCTGCTGGCATGGGGCTGGAACTTTGGAGCAAAGCTTAAGCTGGGAAAAGCTGTTGTGTTTTAGGGTGGTGAGGATCTGTTCATGGGAAACCTAGTGCTGTTCACAGGGGGAGCTTTAAATCTTTGCATTTTAGAAGATGCTGTTTCATAAATTCCAAGGGTGTGATTGTAAGTGCTGGTCATAGTCAAATGCTTTGTACCCAGTTTTCATCTGGATTACATTTTAGGTGAATAAGATGTAAAAGGGTGGTAGGGGAAAAGTGAGAAGATTGGCAGTTGGAAACATGGGAGGTGCTTCCAAACAAAGGGGAACTGTTTTTATGGGACAGCTGGAATGACATTTCTATTCCATGAGATAATTTTAGATCTTAATGAAAAGGGAAAAATAATGAAACTTCATGCATTCATGACCTGTTTACAAGGCAACTTCATCAGCAATGAACACTGCCCTGTGGCTTTGTGCTTTAGCAGGCAGCATGTGCATCAGGTTAGGTGGGGGATCCTAGATGCCAAAACTGTACCTGCAAAATGAATTTGACAGCTGCACAAGACATCTAGGGTTTCTCTGCCTTTTTTTCCTACATCTGAATACAGTGCTCATGATACCTTTTTCCCCCCCACCAAGTTCAACACACTGTGAAGCTAGTATGAATTTTGATTCTGATGACTAGCAGAAGCAAGAGAGCTCAGAGTGTTAGTTGCTGTACCCCAATGAGAAGTTGTGCACTGCTAGTTGTTACTGAAACAAGAGTAGACTTGTTGCACAGAAGACTTCATATGTTTACTATCCAGAGAACAGCAAGGTCCTGGTAAGTCCATATATTGCTTCACTGAGAATCTAGAGGGGAAAAGATGCATCCCCAAATGCTAAACTGAAAAGCTCTCTGGTTGTGAAAATGAGAAGAGCCTTGGTTCTGACCTGTGGATTAACAGTGCACAGTGTCCTGAATCAATATTTGTTTACACAGGATACCAGCACATCTTTACTCTGGAGAAGAAGAGACTCAGGGGACACGTTGTCTCTCTCTACAACTACCTGAAAGGAGATTGTAGTGAGATGGGACTTGGTCTCTTCTCCTGGCTTATCAGTGAGAGGACAAGAGGAGGTGGTCTCAAGTTGCATCAGGGGAGGTTTAGACTGGATATTAGGAAAACATTTTTCACTAAAAGAGTTATTAGTCATTGGCCCAGGCTGCCTAGGGGAGTGGTGGAGTCACTGTCCCTGAAGGTGTTAAAAAAACATGTAGATGTGGCACTTAGTTGAGATGGTTTAGTGGCATGGCAGTGACAGGACTTGATGATCCTAGAGGTCTTTTCCAACCTTAATGATCCTGTGATTCTGTGATCTTTCCAGCAAGCATGAGTGGAGGAGGTGGGAACATGCATGACTGCTGGACATACCAACATGGTCAGCCTACAGCCATCTTCAGATCCCCCCAGACCACACAAGCCTGCACACCAATTTCTGTCATCAAGTAACAGCAAAATTGCAGCCATGTCAGGAGCAGTAACCACAACCCCTGAAGGAGTTAACCAGCCTTTTTTGGAAGCCCCAGGAGAAGTGCCACGGGGCTGATGCAGTTTTGCCTGGGTCAAGTGACTAAACCCAGCCTCTGTAGCAATAACTGTCAAAACATGGTGATTGCTGCTCAGGTTGGGAAACTACAGTTGCTTCATCTAGAAATGGAACAGACCATTTTCTGCTGTGTTTACATACAGGAGAAAAGCTAAAAGCCACAGCTTTGACTGACATTTCACTTTGTCAGTCACTACAAGGAAAATAAAACCTGGGGGTTTTGTAGAGATATGTTAGTGTTTTAAGAACCTCTTGATTATAGCAAAAGGAGGGAGGCATTTTTCTGACAGTTGAGGAACATGGATTAAGGTGTGAAAGGCAGCTGGGTGGTGGAGTGGTACTAATCTCTTGGGTTCCATGTCTCAGGAATTTAGCCATTTCTGGATTCAGTTTTTTCTTTTCCTAGCAGTCCACAGAACTCAAGAGAACTGCTATTCATTGCCTGAAAACATGAGTAATGCCTACAAAATGCTTCCTCCTCAGTGGTGAGCTATTTTCATTAAGATCTGGTTATTCTTTTGTGGAGAAGAAACTGAGTTTATAATTAAAAATACACAAATATAGCTTTAGTTTGTGTGCAATATAAATATTCATGCACTTTCATGATTCATAATGCAAGTATAAAATTAATAAATGAGATAAGATTTTATTGTGCACTGTCCTGTGGCCTGTGAGCCAAAGGGCATTATACTCTGATTGATAATAAGGCTTGGGGTTTCTTTTTGCTAAGAGGCAGCATATTTATTGCCATCATTACTAAACAATGGACTATTTAAAGCATAACAGATGGTAAATGTGATATGTTCCTTCCTTTCTTGTGAGTTCAAAATGCCATTAGTTTTTGGGGGTTTTTTCTTACAAAGAACAGGAAACAAAAATTGTGACTTGGATAGAAACATGGGTTATTTTTTTTTTCTTACAAGTGTAAGTATATGCTCAGACACTGACTTTTGAGTATTGAGTCAATAAGCTGCATGTGAGTGCAACTCTGAGAGGTTTGAAGAAAGCACATGTGTGCTCTGCCTGTCTGTCTCTCTTCTCATTTTAGGAAGGACTCACTGAAGTGTCTGTCATTTCTTCTTGGGTACAGGGAATGATGTTCTTGGACACCAGGCAGTATGGCAGATACCCAGGCTGCTTTACAGCTGAAGAAGATAGCAGAGAACAGTCAAGAGGTGGAAGATATTTACAACTCATCTCCTCTGTATTTGAGGTGAAGGTACAATGGCTTATAAAGTTGCATTTTCAGCCTGGAAAAGCTGGGGAGGGGGAATCTCTTTGCCTTCTGAAATATTATCATCTTGAAACTTAAAATCATTCCTAGATTGACAAATCCACAGAAAAACTGGGATATGGATTGCATATATAAGTTTGGCTGGTTTTTGGTTTTGTGTTCTTTAGGAAAACTGAAGACTTCCTTTTCCAAATGGAGAAGAGGAGATTGGCTTTGAGTTATCTCAACCTGAGGAAGGATACAGAGAGCCTTCACATTGGATGGGTGCCCTTTGATTGCTGTAGGCAAGGTTAGGGTTTGACACAAGAGGTTGATGTGGCCTCTAGACACCTTGCCTGTAGCCCATTTTTTGAAGCACAGCAAAACCCACAGCAAGGTCATCTACTCAGGGGCTCCAAACTACAACAGAAAACCATGTGTCTGTAGATAAATTTAAGTAGTGTTACACTTAGATTCACAGATCTGGGCTTCTGTGGCTAGCTTTGAGCCTCCTGTGGTGCCTTTGGCCCTGACTATGCTCGTTGACAACCCACATTCAAGGAACCTCTGGGGCTGTCCGAATGTGCTATGTGTAGTAAGCATTGTAATAAAACTACTGCATTTTCAATGCTTTTGGTGAAAGGCATGGTTTCTGTGACTCCAGATGAAAGCATGTAGGTTGGTTCCCTGTGCCAGGCTCCTACATTGGGTAAGCAGGAGAAAGGGTTGCCATGTGAGGCTGGATTTTGAGAGGGATCTCATCTGGGTCGAATGGGGGCTCTGGGGGCAAACTGAAGCAGCTTGCATCAGAGAGCAATTGTGAATGAAGAGTGAAGGCATAGTGCAGGCTGGCAGGATGTGTGTGTCACTGGGCTAGTTTTTCTTTAATGTTGATTGGTTAGGGGATGGCTGCATACTCACATCAGTTGATACCCTTGTGTTTCCATGAGGATGTCCTTTCCATGTTCTTCAAAACAACTTTGTGTCTTGCAAAGTGTCTGACTCCCTCTTGGGCAAATACATTTTAAGGAGGAAAACTAGAAAAATCTCTTGCTGTCATCATACAAACAGCCTCATTTCTCAGGCATGCACAAAATAGATGACCTTTCCCTTTTGGTTTCTGCTTGCTTTGTTGCTCTTCTGAAGTAGAAGGCACTATGAATGCTTGTGTTCAATTCCAGATTTAGATTGAAAACTCACTGAAAAGAGGAATAGAGATTTTAGGAAGCGTGTTGTCTGGATAACTAAACCTCTAGTCTTCTTTAAACTGAACATTCATGAGCAGATTCTTGCTTTTGTTATTATCTTGATTAGTCACTTTTTTTTTTTAACATTACATCCCAGAATGAAATCTGCACAGGCTTTACACTCCCCATTTGTAAAACCTTGACAGAAGCTGAGTATCAGACTGCTCTGTAGTCTCTTTTCTTATTTGAGGAAGGGCTCATCTGTGCAGTGTTTATGAGTTGGATAAATTCCTTTTTATACATACTTTAATTTTGGTTGGCTTTTGTGAGTGGGACTGTTATGTTTGTATAGTCTCTGCTGGATACTAGGCAGGGGAGATGATGCCTGATGTGTGTTAAAAGCAAGGACATCTGTATAAATTGTCTCCATCCCATGAAGTCCCTAAGGACTGTGATAACTGTTCCCATCCTGCAGTGCTCATAGGTTCTCACTAGCATTCAGGACTTCCCTTTGACCATGAACTCCTTGCTTATCCTGCTGGGCATGACCCAGTGAATGGTGCTCGTGTAGACCTATTTCTCTGTCAAGGACTGGGAGAGAAAACTCAACACAGAGCTGAGCACAGCTAGAACTGTAACACACTAGAACTAATAGAACTATAGAACAATAACAGCAAGTCACTCAAGGCAGCTACTCCCTTGAGGAATTTTTGTCTAATGTCAGGTGCCTCTCAAGACTTATCTATTATCTTGGAAGTATTTTCAGTGCAATAATTAGTCTGCAGAGTTTTCTGAGGACCTTTCAAATGCCATTCCACCCTTCCCAAACATTTTGTGGGATCTTTACTGACATCACAGAATCACAGAAACGNGCTTAGTTGCCCTTCTCTGCACCCTCTCTAGTAGCTCAATGTCCTTCCTAAATTGCGGTGCCCATAACTGCACACAGTACTCGAGGTGTGGCCTTACCAGTGCCGTGTACAGTGGCAAGATCACCTCCCTGCTCCTACTGGTCACACTATTCCTGATGCAAGCCAGGATGCCATTGGCCTTCTTAGCCACCTGGGCACACTGCTGGCTCATGTTCAGCCGGCCGTCAATCAGCACCCCCAGGTCCTTCTCTGCTGGGGAGCTCTCCAGCCACACCTTCCCGAGCCGGTAGCGCTGCTGGGGTTGTTACGACCAAAACGCAGGACTCTACATTTAACCTTATTAAAACTCATCCCATTGGCCTCTGCCCATCGATCCAGCCTGTCTAGGTCCCTCTGCAGAGTCCCTCTGCCTACCCTCAAGCAGATCGACACTCCCACCCAGCTTAGTGTCATCTGCAAACTTACTAAGGGTGCACTCTATCCCCTCATCCAAGTCATCAAAGTCTGTGTAATTGTCCTTGCTTCAAATTCACTGAATGAGCCACAGAAAAAAAGCTGTTACTCCTGCTAGCCTAATGTCTCAAAGGGATGGTAACTTTGTGCACTATTACAGTGGATTTTCTGCTCTATCATGACTTATGACAGTGCAAGGATGCTCTATTTAGGAGCCTTTTATGTGGTAATGCAGAACTCAAATGGGGTTTTGTGTGTACTAGTGCATAGGTCTCTAAGTATAGTTTCAATGGTGGCACAGTCAAATCAGTGTTCAAAAGGAAACATAAAATATGATTTTGTTTAGTTATTTAAACAATTATTGACTATAGAAAGAGTGAAGGGCCATGTAAAGCTGCTACTTAATACTTGATTGGTTTTTTTAGTTTTGTGCTAAAGCTACTCCACACCAATATTTACATACCAGCTCACTTAAGCTCATTTGCAACATAAACTGTTGTAAGCTACAATCCTTGCCTGAAATCAGCAACTGGGAAATCTACCAGAGATGATCTGATTAATAACAGAAGGGGAAAAAAATGTTGAAAGAGACACCCTGAAATTAAAATGTCTGTAGGCCATAAGACAAAGGTTTTTATTTTATAGTGTGCCTCCCTCCTGTTACAAACCAAAAAGCACTGCCTAGGTGCAAACAATGAAGTGAGGCAGTATTTCTAGGATCCAGGAGTTACTTGTTTTCCTGAAGGGCAATTAAGATGACAACTTGCTGGGGGGAGCCACATAAAAAATGCCACAACAAACAAAAAACATCACAGTTTTCAGTCCAGGTCTAAATTAAACTTGCAGTTTAATTGTAAGTCTGCTTTCTAAATGCCCTTTCTGCACATTAATCTTAAAGCACATACACATGTTTTCCTTTCAATTTTACAGGAGAACTAAGAGATCTTTTCTTCAGAATAATGGCAGTGTTTTCTGTTGCATATGGTATGATGATTTGGGTGGAGGAGTTGTATTTCTTGGAAAATGTTTTCTGATTTTGTGAAAATTGGTGAAGCAAACCTATCCTCTGTGCAGACATCACAAGGATATCATCTTGTCAGAGAAGCTGTAATTCTTTGTTCCCTTAGTAGCTAAAGAATCACAAAGAGAGGTTCTCCTGTCCAAACTTGTTGAGAGAATAGTTTCATCTTCCCTAGGTCTTTTTTAATTCTGTATCTTACTTCATCATAGTTGAAGATTCTGGAAAGAGGGACATTCCATTATACTGGCAGCCAAAACTGATTTCAGATCTTTCATAAGCAAGTGGATAAATGCAAGCATACTGTATGCAAGCATGCACAGCAATTTGTGTGGTATTTCTTAACCTCTCTTCACCATATAATTATGTAATTAGTTCAATTAATTGAACCCATTTTAATAATTTTTTGAGGGTTGCAAAATAAGTGGTGTACCAAACCACTGTTATTTTAGTTGCAGTTACAGCAAATGCAGCTGTGATTTCCCATATCATTGCTAAACACCACCATTTGGTTTTCACAAGCATGAGACTGACTGGAATCTGCTTCTTTATTACTGTTCTATTTTAAATGAAAAATGGGGGGAAAAAATTCCTGAGCTTCATAAGAAAGATGTGAATACAGAATATGAATGACAGCAGTGCAGAAGATCTCTCAGCAGAGTGAACTATGCCTGTGTATGTGCAATGGGTTGGATGGATCCCCTCATTTCATATTTACTGTTGAACACTGCAGTAATTGCACTTTTTTTGGCAAGGATCCTGTTACTTAGTTTCCTGAGGACTGGTGCTTTTTCCTCTTCAATCCTCACCTCCAGAGTGGCAGCTGAGGCACATCTTGATAATTCAGGATGGTAGAGAATGGGAGTGGTTTGTTTTCCTTATGGCTACTGGTTCAACTCCACTGTCTGCAATATTGTAGTATTCAGATACACAAACCCTGTAACACCTAGTGTCTATCTAGGAGGCAACCATTCCTTGTGATGAATCATGGCCTGAGGGCAGACTGGAGCACTGGCTGTTGCTCTTGTTGTACAGTGCAAGGCTGTTTACTGCAAAGCACTGTTGCTACCTTTTGTTAAGAGCTTTTTGCTGGATGACTTGCCCGTGGGTGGTTACTCTGTCTGGAAGTACTATGAGTAATGATTGCTTCACCGAGGAGGAGGGAGGAAGTCATCAGTTAGATGATCTCCAGGCAATTTTGTAGCAACATTACCTTGTCATGCATACAAACAAGATACCTTTCCTCTTGTTCTAGTCGAGGATCCTCTTGACTTACATATTGTCTGCAAGGCAAATGCCACTGGTGGCAAATGCTACCATTACATTACTGCTTGAGTTAAGATTCAGGAAGGCTTCCAGAAGGAAAAGTCTATCACCCTGGGATGAGATGTAATAGCACTTTCAAACATGCATCCAACTGCATCTTTGTAGATGTGTGTTTTCCTAGTCAATTAGCATGATTCATTTCAGTTTTCATCCACTCACTCACTGGCTACAGAAGCCTGAGTTTCAAAGAACTCTTAAGCCAGCATAAATTTTGCACATACGATTTCACAAATCTGAGAGCAGCAGCTCCCATGTTTTACTAAACTTCTTATCTATTTTGGAATTTCATCCAGGCTGCTCTGAAGGGCTGTTATGCAGAGAAGATGAAAAATCTTAATTAACCCTTGGCAAACCTGTTAACAAACTTTTCATATCATAGAAAGAGAAATCAAGACATTCAAAGGTTAAATGATGTGACCAACGTTCCTCGATGCAGCAGATAAAGCTAAATGCTGTATGGCTGAGGATTTCTAGGTTGCCTCTGCTGAGAGTGTTTCAGTGTTAATGGTTTTGCAGTTGGGCATTGCACTGTAGTGAACAAGCAATGTACCTGGTAAGCTTCACTGGGAGATTCATGATGTGAGCACTGAAGTAAAATGTAAGAAGGATTTTTATTCTGCATTGTTTCTTGCACTGGCTCAGACACTGGGAACATGATCAATGTTCCAAGAGAAATGCAACAGCTTTACTTTATCTGATAAATCTGGTGTTAGAACATCTTGTCCTAGGATATGATTGCCTCTGTAGCCTTCAAGTCACTGTTTGTGCTTTGTCTTTTTAATTTTTCTCTCCTAAAAATCAGTATGCAAAACTCTACATGGAATTATCTTTGCTAATGTTTTTTCTGAACTTTTTTCAGGACATAAGTGGGTGTGTGTACATGTGAATATGTGCATAGTTAACTATGCAAAAGGCCCATGCAAAGCTTTCCTTAGTTCATCTGAATTCTCAATCTAACCTTTGGTTTCTACCCTGCTTCCCTGAGAATTGCAGTAGGAGAGAAATAAGCTATACCACATATGTGATCAACATGCTTAAGCTCTTACAAAGAAAAGGTTTTTGAAATCCTCTTCCCTAACATGAAATACCCTGTTTCTACTGCTTCATTTCCTCCACTCTGTGGGTTGTTAGCCAGTGTTCAGATATGAGCACCACAGATGGCTTCAGATGACACTTGAGTGATGCTTGGTTGTTTGCCATTCAAATCCCTGCGAACATTATGGGAAAGACCAAATTTAACTGCACCCTACAAGAATTTGGTAGCCCACTGGCTGGGCTTATTAAGTGGTGTGAAAGACTATTGAGAAACATTACTTGATTAATAGAAATCACCTTTTGCATTAATTGCACCTTTTCCCCAAATTAAAGGCATTTTTCTTCATTCTGGATGTGAAAAGTCGTAGCCTATGTGGCAAAACACAGGCCAGATCTGTGGAATGAAGACACAGGTATCTCTGATTTCAGATCCCCAGTCCCCAAATTCAAGATCTGTTTCATTTGAAATAAGGCTAATTTAATGAAAAGAAATAACAAATAGCTCTAACAGCTGGAAAGATCTTATTTTAACTGAAACACACGGAAAGGATGGGGGTTGGTAGCCTGCAGACTACTCTCAGAAGGCTGGTAGGGCTTGTTCTTAGGAACAATTATTTTCTAGAAACTGTTTTGATTCTTTTGTTTTCTCCTTGCTATACCAACTGGTATGTTTCCTTCAATCACTTTCCCTCTATGGAGCCTTCTCTGGTTGCAAAGGAACGCTTTTCTTGACACTTATTTCCAGTTTAGCTTTCTAAAGCTGGGGTGAAGGCTACAGTGTGGTTGTTGAGACCAAATCCTCCAAAGAAAGTGAGAAATTTGGCATGCATTTGGATAGCTTTATGCAGGCACAAGCTGAACTGGATTGACAGGGAGTAAAAGCCCTGCTGGATGCTTGCAGGAAAGTCACTTTAAAATGTTTGCAGATTTAGATCTGGATTTCAGTGAGAGCATCAGGAATCACATTTTGGTTGTCTAGACAGTAACATTCCCATAGGCTTAATTTCTGCTCCTGAAACATACAGGTACCTTGTCAGTTGCTTTGGCTTTTGACAGCATTTCTGACAAAGCTTTGGATACAAACTCCCATGCTACTTACTTGGTTTGATTTTGGGCCAGTCTGCTACTTCTATCCTGTGGTCTTCATACTTTTTGCCCGAGTATGCAAACAGGTAGCGGCTGATTTCTGCTCGTCCTCTCAGATTGAAGTATGTCAGCTTGTACTGTGGCATGCTGGAGCCCTGGAAGGGAAGACACCATGATGCTTTGGATATCAGTAGCTCAGCTCCATTTTACAGAAGCACACCATATGCTTGGTTTTTGAAAGACATGCTTCTACACTGCACAGGCCATATTGCACTCAGCCATGCTGTGTTGTACTTTGCAATCATTGCATTAGTCACACCTTTTTGGTTTTCCTTTTTAGTTCTTCATTTATTAGCCACAGTATTCAGATGTGGGAAATGACAGTTAAACCTGCAGTTACAAGTGGTGTATCTCTGGAGAGATGGCTTGATTTGGGTTTTTTTCCAGACATATTAAGGACTTTCAGCTGTCATTTATTTTTCTTGTGACTCCAAACTCAGGCCATTGTCACAGAGTGTTTTCCAGAATGCAAATCTAAAATCAAAAACTGTAACAGAAGATAGTGGCTGTCTTGAGCAGAAATTTTGTTCAAGTCTGTCTTGCTCAGGCTCTGTTGCTTATGGAGAACTTCACCCAAGACTAAATCATGAGAATTACCAAACTGTTGTGATTTTTTTCCTCATTAACTGTACCCTAGTTGTGCAGGCAATCGACCCAGGTTATTTTAGAAAGACAATTTGCTATGGAAACCAGTCTACACTGTTGTTTTGAGAAAATTGCTATCAAATTCTCAATTTCTTGTACAGAAGCCAAAAGAAAACTCGAAATGACTTTGTTAGGTTTTCATGTGATTTTCTTCTTGGTTTTTTGTGGTTTTTTTTCTTTCAGTCCTAGTTAGGAATCAGATAACAGGAAGGCTCTGTTTGTTTCTTGCTGTAACAGATGACAAAAGAAAATACTTATGAGTTTGTACAATAAGGATGGTGCAGGAAAAGTGGACAGTGAAGGCCACTTTAAAGCACAAGTAAGCTTTTAAATTCTGCATGTAGTACTTTAATAAGAGACATCTCTTAGATCAGCTGAGATTTAAATGTAGTGGCTACAGAAAACTAAACCAACAATCCACCTTCTCACCCAAATCAAAACCCTTTCTCATTCTGGCCTTAAAGTAGACATTGCATGTCGTTTACCATTCTTTTATATCCATCAGTTTCAGAGTATTAGTGATAAAGGATGAGACAGAGATCATCTGCACTAGGAAGGAAAGGGAACTTTAATTTTTCTGAGTAAGTTCTACCACATCACTTTGCAATAGGAAAAAGCCCTGACAGTCATCTTGCCTTTGAGAGCATATTCTTGAAGGCAGATGCATCACCAGCTTTCACTTTAGAGGAAGAAGCTCTTCACTCAGAAGTTGGGGAAGCTTGCACTTAACTCACACTGAAAAGTACAAACTGCCACTGTCTCCTTAAAAGTCAAAACATCTACTTTGTCCCTAGACTAGCAAAGGCAAAACAACCCCAATCACAGCAAATAAGCACACTGGAAGCTCTTTAATTTATAATGGAAGTTACCTGTTCCCCTACAGCACACAGCAGACTCAGAAGAGATTCATAGTAAATAGGGATTTTTATTTTTCAGCAGAGAAGTAGGAGCAGAAACAGAAAGCTACCAATGGAAATATCAACAAGTGCTTCAAAACAAAAGACACTTCTACAGTTGTTCTTTTAAAGTCAAACAAGACTGATCCTTTTGCACTGCCTAAAAGAGGGAAGCTGCAGGCAAAATGAGTTACGTTAGGATGAGGTTCGTTTTCTAGTTGTGTTAATGACCTGGAAATATGTTTGTCTGCTGCTTGGCCACTCGTGGCTCAGGGATGGCAAGTATAACTGGTTTTGTCTCTGAAAAGAGACATTCTGACAATTCCAGAATTTTTAAGAATGTTTTAGGTAAGTGGCAAAAGTTTGCTTTTCTATTTTCAAGTTTTGTGCCCAGTTTCATTGCTTGTTCTGCCTTATTGTGCTTATATAACAATAGTATATATTATTATACTTTATTGATGCAGGATTGATTTGGCTTATATGTCTACAAAGTTAATACAAGAAGAAAGGATTAAATTGAAGCTTTAAACACCCCCCCTCCCCATTTTTCCCTGCTTCTAATCTTTTTGTGGTCTTATGGAAGCAAGGAATGACATTTTTAAAAGAGCATGTGTTGTCTGAGGTTCAAATTAGGCATGACTTAGTGATTTGGGAGTGTAAGTATAATGAAAAAATCCTCCACTTGATTCTTATTTTCCCATTTTTTTTAGAAGCAAGCAAATACTACTGATTCAATCTGCATTTTGAGAGGCTGTGACCTATACCATTACAAAACCCACAATGTCTCTTCCCTTCTTTAGAAGTATCTGCAGAGATTTTTTTTTTCCTAGACAGCACTAGAAGTTCCAGTGGCCTGGACTTGACCTGGTCTAGGGAATCCTGCTGTGGCAGGGGGGTTGGACTAGATGATCTTTCAAGGTCTCTTCCAACTCCTAATATTCTGTGACACCAGTACCTTGGCTCCCTCTAGCCCTCATAGTCCTTTGTGTGTTAGCAGAAAGTTGTCAGCAGCTGGAAGGCACTTAAATGCTTACAGAAGAATAGAGGATTTTAAGGTACAGTCAGGAGGAAGCCAGTACACAACTCTACAGACACTGGGCTGGAGATGAGTGAAGCATAACATTTCTGGTGGGGAGTAGTTTGAAAGAGTCTAATTCTTACTGTGGGAGAACTTTATACACAAAGGCATGTAGAATTGGGAGTAGTGAGATGATGTAAAGAAAAGGGAATTTTGGCTGAAGATCAGAAGTCTTTCTGGCTGTTGTAGTAGACTGGACTATTTTGGTCTGTCAAGGACACAGTGGAAACTATTGTTTGAAATGTCTAAAACAAAGGTAAACAAATTTCTAAGGAATACACCGTAAAGAATCATCAAATATTTGCACTGCTGATGCACATTCAAGCTTATGAATTTTTTTCCTTCTAGGAACAAAAAAACCCCCAACCCTACAGGGAGTTTACCAAAATTATTTGACATTTTAAAGGCCTCTATAGCTTTATTGTAAGCATGTTTTTGTAAATGTTTGTCAGTTTTATTTTTTATTTAGATTCATTGTGAAATGTCAGGAGTAGGACTTCCTAAACAATTCCACATAGGTTTCTAAAGGAAAGAAATGGTTGCATTTGGAATTGCTTCTGCCAAACACACAATAAAGTTGTTAGTTTTTCTCCTTATCCTCCTTTACCCCATTCTGTTTTGTAAAGGAACAGAACATGAGGAACAAACTAAAACAGGTTTTAAAACTCCTAAACTGACTAAATTATTGTAAAACATCCCTTCTGGGTAAAAAAAAAAGGTATATTTTGTGTCTTTGTTTTTATTGGAGGGGACAGGAGAATCCTTAAAACTATTTAAAAATAATTTTTTCATAGTTTAGTTGTGGCTTAAAATGCTGGAAGATGTTGGTGGGTGGGGAATCTTAGAGAGCAGACTTGAAAACATTTAACTACCTGCTTAGTGCTGTTAATCTGAGCAGGTGAGCTCATTGCAAAGCCAAGTGTGTAAGAATGCAAGAGGAGACTGATTTATTTTCCACCAATAAATCTGCAACCTAAGCAGTGGGTTTTCAATTTCTAAAGCCATGCATTCTTGGCAGGGTCCCACCTCTACACCTGTCCTGCCCTACCTTGGCAGTTGGCATCTGAGGAAACTTCAGCCCCAGTTTTATCCCGTGCAGCTTTCAAAGGAGTGAACTCTACTAATCTAAATTCACTACTAAATTAGTTATAATGCTTTGAAGTTGTTAAACCACTTAGCTGATTTTCTAGCTTTCCTCTGTGGCTTTCTTAAAGCCAGCTTAACTGGCTTTAACATATCTTTAAACAGAAGATTAGTGGATCTCATGATTAAATTCAACTTTTGGAGCCATTCAGTGACAAAGTCAAGCAGAAAATCTGAGAGGAGGTCAAAACTGTGTAAAAATGGTGTCCTCCATGTTACACATGAGTCAAAATTCATGTTGAAGTCTTGGACATCTTAGGCCAGATTTTCAATGTCTTTATGGAGATATTCATGTCTTTATGGAGATACTGTATTACCTGATGAATTTGGGATGCCTTTATTCCAGCTGAAACAGGACTGCCCAGGAAGGAATCAGCATCATACTCTAAATGTTAAATTTCAGATAGCACTATAACAGAAGAGAAAAAGCTGTGGCAGGCTGGAAACTGTCTGAATGTAGCAGGAGGATAGAGAAGTAAACAGTCCTGGTGTTTCCAAGGTATGCAATACTTCTGCATTTTCTAGATGACAATGTTATGTGTCCCTGCTCTGTTTAAAAGCTCACTGCCTGATTTCACCTGCTCAAGGTGAGTTTCAGGTATGTGCCCAGTGCAACCCAGAGCAGGCTGCCTCTGCCATCTGGTGCCTCAGTCCTGCATGCCTGGTTTGAGCCTTTGTCCTGTGAAAGTAAACACCAAAACTCTGCTAGACTTTGTAGAGGAGCAGTGTTCTGTCTCTGTTTTGGAAAATCTAGCCCTCAAAGTAATACAAGGAAATATTCCTCAGGCTAGTAACAGACACCAAAACATTGGTGTAGATATTCAGTATGGGAATTTGGAACAAACAACAATAAAAAGCCACATACAAAAGGCAGCACTTTATTTTGTTTTCTTGTATAAGGTTATTAATAGTTGAGGTGACAGGAAGCAGAGAGCTTTTCACCAAGTTGGGGCTGAAGGGGGAGAAACCAGTTAAGCTGAGCTATTTGTTCATGTCCATCCAAAGTCTAACATAAGACCTCATGGTGCAAAGTCCCTTTTAACTGTATTTTGCACTGTGAGAAATTAAGAGTTTTCTTGCCTTAAGGTTTCATCATTGTTAGAGCATTTTGTAAAGCCCAACTGTTCCCTCCATCAAGAAAGACTAGTAGGGTTGGGTTAAGGTTCATCTAGGTATTTCTAACAACCTGTGACTCAGACTGTCTGCCTGGAAGAGACAATGATTGCACTGCAGGGATATTTAACATAAGGGTTCTTCATTAATTTAGAAGTCACTGACGGGAAGCACTGGAGCTAGCACTTGACACAACACTGCCCTGGCCTTGGGCCTGCCAAAAAGGGGAAGCTGAAGAACTTGGCTTCCTATTGTCATCATCCTCACTTGAATTGCAACCAGACTAAGATGTGGTCATTGAGGGACTTGGGTTTGGTTTTTTCCCTGTGCTGATACAATGTAGGGCTGCATCTATGAACTTGGGTCCTATGAGTAGCCATTAGGAGAGCAGGCTAGAGCTTGGGATCTCCTGGAGGAAAGCCAGCACTTGTTAAAGGGCATGAGAAGAGAAGGTGCTGATGAGGAAAGTGAAAAAGTCCCTTCAGGGACTAGTGAGTGATGATTCAGTCAGTGGATATCTCTATTTATTTAATTATAAGGTTAAGCTGTTAGTTCAGAGTGTTTAAGTTGCTTCAGCTGATACTGTATGTTCCATTTTCATGATTCTATGATTCTGAAAGTATGGCAAGAAATCAACTTTCACTCAAGTAAGCCTACAGGTATCTTTCTGCCAAGAAGCATCTTACTTTATGAAGTGTGAAGCAGAGTTTGTGCACTCTCTCAGCAGTAACCTAGCCAAAGCTGAAAAGCTTGGTGAAGGTTTGTCTTTTTGTTCTTAATGTTGCTTTTAAACCAGTTGATATTTCTTTGAGTTGTTTCTGCAAAGTTGTCCTGGAAATTAGATGAGTAGGTCTGAAATAGATGCATACTCAACAGCCTGAGTTGGGTGCCCTGCTGGGCTGGAGGGGGCAAGGCAAACTGTGATGTCCTAGGTGTAACATGCCACGTACATCACTTGAAGTTCTTACAACTGCATCAGCTGAATATTTTCCATTCATGGTAACACTGGGATTTCAGATGGAAAATCTTTGTCTTGCTTACTTCTAGCCACAGGGCCCAGTAGTGCTAATGTCAATTAGGAAACTCAGTTCAGAAAGGGAGAGAAGCTGGCTGGGTCTATGTTGTTTTTTTAGCTTTGTATATAGAGACAAAGGAGTTTTTACACATTAAAAGAGAGTTTTTCCTTTGGCTATTATCTCAGGAGTGACCTAGCCAAGTATGAAGCTTGGATTTTTGGTTCTGATCCTTAGGGTTTAGAGAGTTCTGCTACAAAGAAAGAGTTTTAACTAGGAAAGAGACTTACTTTGCACTGTTTCACTCAAGAAACATTAGGAATATTCAGTTCCATTTTGCCTGTCTTGTTTATTGCCCTTCTCAGATCTCTGAATTCCTCATTCCCTGTAGTTGAAGAGCTAAGAACTCTTGAACCTTCCTCTATTTTAAGAAATGTTTCCCTGTCCAAGTGAGTCTTCCTGCCTTCATTTTTTAAACTTCCACTTTTCAGAGGGAGGAACCAGAGAGACAAGACATAAACAGTTACTGTAGAAGACAAGTAAAGCTTCCACAGCAATAACTTTATGAAAGGCACTTTGCAGTTTTAGCAGGGTAGGAAACACAGAAAATGTCCATGTCCAATTTTTCTTCCTTTTATTTGACCAACCTAACATAACAATCAGAAAGGTTTAGGGAAAGGTGTGCTTGGTTATTTTCCCCTGCTTGAGCAATGCTGAGAAGGCAGGAGCCAGCTGGAAAGCAGCCTTCCCCTGTCTGCAGGGTATGGTGCAGCTCTCCTGACTGCTGGTCAAATTGGTTGCTGCAGCAATGCCTTCATTGTTTTTTCCCTTGGATGAGAAATGATTTTCTCTCAAGACTCTGTCTGTTTATATTTTATGTCTAAATTCAGAGCTGATATTACAAAGAGAAACAGTGATGTATTGGCTCTTTTTGGTGAGAAAAGAATTTGGCAGTGAGAAATGTGTTTGTACCAGCAAGAACCAGCCATGGGGTGGCTGTTGGCTTGTGAGGAAGGTTGGCAACTCTGCCAGCTGAAGGCACTGGTTTAATCCAAGCTGTTTATCTGGATGTAAGTAACACTAAGACAACTTTTGCCTTTTCCTGGAAGAAATGAGGGGTGTGGTAGGTATCTTGTGTAAGGTACTCCCTGAAGGGGGAAGCTAATGACTTTGGGATTCCTGTTATGATAAAAAGAATTGAAGAATCAGGATGGTCCTCTGTTATTGCACAGCAAAAAGGAGAAATGCTCATTTTCCTTTTCTCAGGCATAAACTTCTACTGCTTTTAACATGGAGTCAAAAGTATTAGAACCTTAACAGATATTTTCAGCCTTGGAAAACTAAAAATAGTAATGATTTGTTGATTTCTGGGGCTTTTTTCTGCCAAAAGATGTTTTTATGCATTCTTCTCTAGTGAAGAAAATAAAACATCTGCCCTGCTTTTGAGGGAGACAGTTTGGAGAATAGTGGCAGGTTAATGGAAGATTACAAATCTTTCAGTAGAATATTTTCACAGCAGTCAGTGTTTTGACAGAGAATAAACTGAAAAGCTCTAAGTAATTGTAATTCCTGTCAGCTCTGCCTGACATAAACTCTTTCTGAAAAGTGATGATCTCTTTTCCTGCTCCACCTCAATTATAGAAAATAAACATTTTTATTTGTTCCCTTCTTTGTTATGCCAGATAGCAATCTGAACCTTGGAGAGGAAAGAGAGAAACTCTGCACTCTCTTTTCTATTTACTACACAAATCATCTGAAGTGAATGTTTATGCAATTTTTGATGTAGGGTTGAGTTTTGAAATAGCAAATCCCAAATGTAATGGTTGTGGCCTGATACTTCCTAGCACAATGTTCAAGGTTAGGTGTATTTTAGATATATCAGCTATGTTGTACTTGGAGATATTTTGGATATATTTTCCACCTGTGATAGAAATTGGTCTCCTAAGAGGAGAAGAGTTTTTAAGGCATTGCTGTGGGATTACTGAGGAGCACTAATGATATGAGTACATTAAGTAACCTGATGAGTAAAGCTCTACAGTGTGAGTGAAGGCTTTTGAAGGCTTGATCTCTCACTGTGCTTATAAAAGAGGCTGCAGGGGAGCTTAAGGCAATTACCTCTCAAAGGAAGCTCCAGGACTGCTTTGCTGATGTAGGAAAATGGAGCTCTAGAAAAATTCTTCAAGAATATGGGGGGGAAAACAGATCTTGGTGAAAGAGGAGGGTTAGAAAAATACTTATTCTGGGAGATTTTTTTGAAGGCAAGAGTCCAACATGACTGGACAGTGAATGGATGGTCACTGTCAAGACTACTGTTGAAGGTAAACACCAGAGTCTGCTGGGTTTCTCCAAGCTGATTTCATAGTTGTTGCTCTTCGTGTGACTGCCCCTCAGGCAAGGGCAGTCAAAACGACAAGAATTCAGATATCTGGAGTTCATTCAGTTCATTTGAACTGCAGTGAATGAGGGAGTGCTTACATATCAGCAGGTAGGAGGAGGCAGGGATGGTAGTGAACAGGGCTTTGGACCGTCTCAGCAGCAAGCTGCTCCTTCTGCCTTGCCTGCCAGGTTTAGAGCCTGAGCATCTGTGGTGTCTTTGCTTTCTGTCTGATCATCAGTCTTTTGGTTTGCAGTTACTTGGCCCTAGTTTTATGTAAATAACATTTTAAGTGTTTTGTACAGCTTCCCAAGCTTTAATGAACTTCAAATGAATAAATTGCACACCCGAGACTGCAAAATACTGGTAAATAAAATTGCAAGAGGAGAGATCTTGGGAAAGATGCAGACTGAGGAGTGGTTAGGATAATTTCTCAGGAGAGACTATTTAAATCTTTTATTTCCTCATCAGATGTTTTAAGAATTCCCTGAAGCATTTTGTGGCAGAACAAAGGCCTAATTTTATTTCCTGCCAACTCCAGTCATTCCTGTAAAATTCATGCCTAGTGTCTGTCTCTGTAGCTTTCAGAGCAGTCAGCACCCTCTCACAACAGCCCTACAGAGCAAAGAGTGCAGCTGCAAGTCGCGTTGCTGTGTGTTAAGTGGTTTAGTCAGCTCTCCAAAGGCAGCTGCTGATTTTGCCAGGATGATTTCATGTCCATTTCCTGAACTCTCAAGCTTGTCTAGCACAGTAATTTGTATAACTGTCTTGGCCACCTAACATCTTTCCTTGGATGTGAAAAGATTAGCTTTTTTTTCCTGTCCTAGCCACGTGTATGTGTGTGTATATATGTACAAGGGGGAGTGCAAGTGCCAACTCCTTCCCCCTACTAGTCTAAACTACTTGGCTCTCCAATGTTGGATGTTGCTGTACAACTTGCCAAAAACAAACAAAAGTGCAGGCATGAAATAAAAAGAATTAGGTAGTTTCTTCAGCACAACACAAGTTCCCTGTAGCTGACATGGGTGAGACAGGGCAAGATTTTATTCATTTTTCAGAGTTTTCCAGCACTACTCACAAGGTCTCCTGGTCAGGAATTCCCAGTGTTCTCGTGCTCTGTCCTGGGGTGCCTGACACATACTACCCTGCCCAGGAGGCACCAGTGCAGTGGGCTGGGGCACAGATCTTGTGTATTTTCAGGTATTCTGAAATTATTTTCACAGCCAGAGTGAGCCTGAGACCTAAGACCTTGCCAAAGTGATCTCTGGACATTGTCAAGCTTCTCAAGAGGACCACCACTGGCAAGCGTGGACCTACAGCTCTGAGCAGCACCCGACCTGAAGCCTGCAGACTCACTTAGATTTGGCTGTAAGTAGTAAATGTCCAAGACCCCATGAGTTATAGTCACAAGCTTCTTGGTATGTAAACCCCTAAACTTAAGTAGTAAGCACTTTGAGAAGCAGTTTAGAGCTGATTTCACATTCGTTCATGGGAACATTAGGCAGAGGCTGGTTCTGGGGCAGTGCCTATTGCTGCGGGCTCCCTGCTCTGCCCCAGAGTAACCTGGCACACAAAAAAGTTTGTTTACCTGAGGCATACAGTCAGAGACTGATGTCCCACATTTCTTCTTTCCTGTTGTCAAACATCAACTAAAGAAAGATTCTGAGACAGTTCAAACTGCTATTTACTTCTAAAGAGGTGCAAAAATTAAGATTTTCATTTTTTTTCCCAGTTCGTTGTTGTAGCTTATTTTGTGGGAGGTTTAGCAGATTGACTCCAGATAAGCGAGGTTCTTCAAAATGGTAGCACCTTAAAATGTGTGTGTGGTGGTTGGCAGATTCCCCACCCTTCATTTTTCCCCTCCTCTTGGACTTACTGGTGAAAGGCTGAAAAATTTACCTGCTTGAGATTTGCAGCATATATGGAAAGCCTTCAGCCAATGTGAGTAAGCTTAGCATTTAGTGGCACAGCATGCCACTTGCTAATCCAACACTATCTCAGTGGCTCCTAGGTAGACTTGCTGGTGACATTTTGATCATAGGTACTTGGAAAGGAGGACAGACTGAGAGAGTTGAGGTTGTTCAGTCTGGAGAAGAGAAGGCTCCAAGGAGACCTTTTGGTGGCCTTCCAGTATCTGAAGGGGGCTACAAGAAAGCTGGTGAGGGACTTTTTAGGAGGTCAGGTAGTGACAGAACCAGGGGAAATGGATGCAAGCTAGGGGAGGGTAGCTTTAGATTAGACATTAGGAAGAAGTTCTTCACTGTTAGGGTGGTGAGACTGTGGAACAGGTTGCCCAGAGAGGTTGTGGAAGCTCCATCCCTGGAAGCTGGCCAGGCTGGATGGGGCTCTGTGCAACCTGATCTAGTGGAAGGTGTCCCTGCGGGCAGGGGGGTTGGAAGTATATCAGCTTTAAGGTTTCTTCCAACTCTGACAACTCTATGGTTCTATGAAAGTGAGTGCTGTCTTCAATGCTTTCTGCTTTCTGACTGCTCAGGAGAAGGTTGTATATGGCAGTCAGCAACTAGAAGTCTTAAGAGCAAACCTTAGAGGGTTCACCAGCGGCACAGGAGTGTGCTGCACTGAAGACAACTACCTGACATGCTTGCATGTGCACAAACCCAGAAGCCTGAAAATTAATTTGTGTCTATTTTCAGTTTAAAATGTGGAAAGCTTCAGTCTCATTTCTATCCAAATAGATTTGATTGTGTGTCTGGGTGTGCGTGTATCTGCAGCAAGGAGTGGTTCACACAGTGTATGTGTTTTTAGGGAGAGGTGGCTTCTATTTTAGATTAAAGAAAACAAAGGAATAAACAGAAGTAAACTTACAAAAGATCTATGGCTGATTTTTTTTTCTTTACAAAAATTGCAACTGGTGAGTTTGAAAGTCCTGGTGTTTACAAACAGTTCTAAGAAGCATAGAAGTCCTGGAGAAATACTTTTATAGCTATGGTTTCTTTGCTTGGATAGCTGGAAATGAGCAGTGAATACAGGATGGCTTTTAGAAAAGGAAATGTGTGCAAGGGGATTATGCAAACAGCCAAAAGATGGCAGTTAGACTGTAAAAAAACCAATATCCTGAACCACTACTCAGATTATCATTTTGACATAGGAGACAAAAATCAACAGCCAAAAAAACCCCTGTGAGTTTTGATAAGGACAAAAATGGAGTGAGTGGAAGCAGATGCAGGAGGTTTTCCTTTATAGAATAATGGTAGGAATTAGGATGAGAGTATGTTAATCCATTGGTGAACCAGAAGACAGGAATTTGGAAAATGGATAGTGCACAAAAAAGACCTGGAGTAATTGATTGGTGCTGCTTAATATTAATCTAATTCCTCTGACATTAGCCTAGATTTAGTGTGGTTACGCAAGTGAATGCATGTAAGCCAGCCTTTAGATCTAATTGAATTTTGGTTTTAAATGGTTTTTCACCTACTGAAAGCTCCATGCAGAATGACAGGAGCTTCCTCACACCAACTTTTTGCTGCTATGCTGATGAGATTGTCTCTCCTTTGGAGAGTACCTCTCTGACACGTACCCTGATTATTGAAGTTGCTCAGTACTGATAGCATCAGGCACCGGTGAGAAACAGGGACTTAACTGTAACAGCAGGCTAGTGATCTACCTTTTTGCCTCTAGAAAAGCAGATCGTAATTACTGAAGTCTGATTGTAGCAGTGCATGTGGCTGTAGAGATGCCTTAAGAACAGCAGGCAGTTCAAAGGTGCCTGTAAGTAGCACAGAAGGTATATAGATGGGGTACTTGAGTCACGCTGCAGCCACTGTGTAAAGCTCGTGGTTATCCCTCACTATGCCAGCAGCACTAGTCAGAGACTCGTGTTGAACAAGCCTAACAAAACTCTAAAAATGAAATACTCTCAGCACTTGCTTTACATGGAGCATAATTTGACAAGGCAGACCCCCACACAGCTGGTATAACAGTAGCCCTAGGGAGGGCAGAATAGGATTAGAAGAAGAGAGAGGAAAGAGAGGAGCCAGGCTGTGGCAGCAAGCAAAGCCAAAACAACTCACTCTGGTGCAGTGATACGTGGTCCCTTCCTCAGTGCACGGGAATCCCTCTGAGTGCTAGCCTCCGTGGGAAAGGCTCCTATATACTGTTTATTAATATGCAAGCCACTCCCCGTGACAAGTATGCCATCATCACTCTCCTGCTCCCCCTTCTCACACAGGCACAGTCACACACAAAGATAATGCATCATTCACTCAGATAACAAGAAATCTTTGTGACTTTTTGGACTAGTATAGCAAATTGGGTACTGGAGCTCTTCAGCTTGTGTTCAAGTGGAAGAAATACTTTAAAGTGCCATTAGGGTTAAAAAAAAAAGGAAAATAATTATGCAAAAACAGACACTGGAGAGCTAAGTCAGATAATGGGTGTTTCTATTAAATATTAAAAAAAAAAGAAGTAGTGCAAGATAAGAAACTTCTGTCTTAGATTATTTGTAGTTAACGTGAATCCCTGCAGTGCCTAATTATAGAACAATGCCTCAAATAGCTTCAATCTCATTAAAACACAGGAGTCAGAAATAAAAGCAATCAAAAAAAGAGAAAAATATAACTTCCAAGATGTTGTCATGAGGAAGTGATTTATTTTTTTTCCTTTATCTGTGAAGAAAGGGAAAAAGAACTCAAGTAAACTGTCTAGAAGTAACTCACATTAGTAGTTAGAGCTCTATGATTCTGCAGCTTCTTATCTGTCATGGGTTTTGTGCTTTTTTGTTTGTTTTTTTTCCTTTACTGATTCATTTGCACTTTGACCTTAGCAAAGTCCATTCAGCATTACTGTGTATTGCTTTTACCTTTGTGTGGGGCCAGAACACAACAGTGTTAGAACAAAGCTTCTTGGTGCTAAAGAAAGAGATCTGGTGTGTGCTGCACCAATCTGCTTTATGGCCTCATTCACTTTGTACAAACGGTTGTGGGTGTTCTTCACAGGTGCAGAGAGCAGTGCTAGCCAGAACACTCTCCCCTGGGATAAGGAGGTGCCAGATCCTTGTAGCTTGCACGATTAACCTTTGGCTGCAGGTCAACTCATTTCCATGCAGTATTTGTTTTTCCCTGGTGTCAACAGTTGAGTTTTCAACCACCAGCAGCCTGAAACAGCTAAGAGAAAGCTTTTTTTAAAAAAAAACCCTCAGTGTCTTCTAATCAGGTCTAGTGTAAATCTGAGTTTTGAGCCAAATTGCTGAGGCTTACCTTAATTCTGCACTTCCCTGCTTTTGGACTTACTTTGTCTGCAGATTTCTGCAACTATAACGTTCCTTTTCTCCAGCCTGTCAATGCAGGGATGGTGCTTTTGAGTACCTCCCAAAAAGGGAAGTTTAAAGTGGTTTAACTAAATCATATTTCACCAGGTTTTAATTGCTGATTGTACATAAAGCAACCTCTGTGGGATATGATAGTTCCTTCAGTTGCAGAGAAGCAGCTGAGGTTTTTTTTCCCCCATTTCATTAGCAGAACTGAAGCAATGTTTATGGTTCTCAAAAACTTTGTTCTTGTATAAAAATAAATGGAATATGAAACAAACTTATTTTACAAATATTTCCAAGATTTTGGTCCACTAAGAAGTTAAATTTCTCTTCAGTTTGAGCAGTGTGTGGAACACAACAGTATATTGTGGACTCTGGTTCTGCCTTCTCAAAGGGAAGCAGAAAGTATTCTCCAGGAACTGTTTTCAACAGCAGTTTACTCTTACCTTGGCAAGGTCACCAGTGAGTATATATGGTAAAGCATCAGTAAGAACTTTGGTAATCTAGCTTTTACTTTTCATGTAAGGTCATTAATAAGTTGAACTGTACCTTCAAGTGTTCCCTTCTTTGAGTTGGTATGAAGCACAAGTGCTTGTTTGCGCTATGGTTATACCACAAGTGACTGACTAGGTAGTAAAAAGCCCTTTTTCCCTTTGTATGTAGGAAATCTTTAATGTGGATCAGGGAGAAAATGTTTCCAATCTGTGGCAGGACTGCTGAGACCAAACTTTTAACTTCATGTTTTGAATGGGTAACTCAGTCCCTGTCCAGTGGAAGCTATGCTCAAGCCATGCATCATGGGAAGGTGTTATTTAGTCCCCTGGGCACTGCTGTAAGCATTTGAGGGTCTGTCAGGGAGCTTGGTTTTGCAAACAGTGGGATTTACTGAGGCTGTGCTTAGGAGCACCTATTATTCATGTGAGTACAGCTCTTTACAAGGTCAGGAGGTAAGATTTTTCTCCTGAAGAGAAAGTAATCCTTCCTGTCAGATTCTGCTCAATGCACATATGAACAATCAAATAAAATCCTGCACTTTCCAAAATGAAAAGTGATTTGTGCCTGCAAGTTTAAAGTAATGAAGTTAGTAATGCGCTGAACAGATTTAACCTTAGCTCCCTCTGTTGATGATATCTTACAGATTAAGCTCTCCATTTCTGTTCCCTTTCAGCCTGCAACAGCTGTTGGTGGCACAGAATATTTGCAATACATACAATTACCACATACAACCTGAGTTCTGTGCAGCCAAGCTGGGACTGTATTTCAGTTTGTTCCCTGGGGCTCTTCTCTGGAAGTGTCTTTTGCTTCTGTCCAGCTTCTGGAACCTTTGGGGCTGGGAGAACAAACCAGCCAAGATCAGGATGTATTAAACAAGACCTAGGTGGAGACACTTCCTTTCAGGTCAGACACAATCCCCTTGGACTGTGGCAGAGGTACTTCCATGGGAGGATCTGTGGCAAAATCCTCTGTGACTCAGCAGTTTGCATGTTGACTATTTGCCCTTTGATCATGGAGCAACGTTTGATTTTCTGCAGTTGGCTGAGTCCCCTGGACAGCTTTGCAGGCATGTGTCTAGTGATTGTGTGGAGTCACCAAGCCAATGAAAGGATGTTTTCTGGGCATTTTTTGCAGGAACATGAAGACATTAGCTAAATGACATGTTTTCTTTTCTTGGTCAGCACAGAGGCTCTCCTCTCAGTTGAAAAGCCCTAAATAAATGCAGAGGAAGCCACATGGATTAAAATTAAATCCAAGATTTAGTTGGGCAGATGTCCCTTTCAGAGCATTCACAGGCTGTTACAGGATCAGATCTCTTGCCCTGTGATTCCCTAAACCTTGCAGGAGCACTCTGGCTGTTGCCTCGTGGCCAGCCCTTCCCCACCTCTTTTGCAGTTACTGCTCCACCTTGCCCCCCAAACTTAATAGCTAAGCAGAAGGTTTGAACAAGACACAGCATCTAATGTTTGTGCCCATGTTTTGTTGGGAGTCTCCACGGTGAGGCAGCTTACTGGGTGTGCCTGTGGAAACATCTGCAGCAGAAGCATTTCCTGAGAGCTTGCTTTGGAAACAGTAAGGGTCCAGCTCCCCTTGAGCTTGAATGGAAGTACATGGCCACCTTAATAAGACTGGAAATCTGCAGTTAGTGCATCTACTTGTGTGTCCAGGGGAATGAATCCACTCAAGTTTTCTGAAATTACAGTGTTAGGCTATTACAGACTCGAGCAAATGAACATTTAGTGTAAGTTATAGGAAGTGAATAATGATACCTTCCATCATTATAAGCCCCATGATGTGGGATATTAGGCCTGCATTTAGAAACCTGCAAACGTAGCAAAGGTGCTTGACCTCTTATGTTTATATGTAATAAACCTCAGTAATTTGCCTTCTCTTTCAGTAAGCAGTAAACTCAGCTTCAGACAGACCTACGGTGTAGCAAATGCAGCTGAAGTTTGCAAACAGTTTTGCTCAAAGAAAGACTGATTGAAAATATCAGGTATTTCTTTTTTTTGACAAGTGACAGATTTAAACTTTTTATTGTGAGTTCATGTTCTCATTGGGTTTTGTAATTTGAAATATAACCACTAAAAATTCAAAGGTGACTGTACTGGAAAAACTATGTGAGTATAAGCATGTTCTCACATTTGCAGCTTGCTGTGCTCATGCATATTGCTTTGTTTACAGTGTTTTGTAAAAAGTGTATGGAAAGGTCATGAGTGCATTTGAAAGAAATTATCCACTCTAATCAAAAGTCCTTCCAGTGTCACTGTAGCTCGAGTAAAAGGCAATGTTTAATGATCAGTGAGATCATTAAACGAGCAATAATGAGATTTGCTTTTGAAGCAGAGCAGCTTAGAGAAGTAATCAACTACAGAGAAGCCTGCCATTTGGGGTTTTTAGTTTAGCTGATCCCTTTTTTCCTCTGCTCCTGACAGCAGGGAGCTTTTTGTGCATGAAAGAGTGGAAAGCATCAGCAGGAAGATTCATCTTCAAACTACTACCTGGAGAATGAAAGCGGTAAAGCAGCCCCTTAGATACAGTTCTTCATGTTCTGAACTGGGTCTCTTGGCTTTATTCATAAGAAGGAGGAAAGTTCATAGGTGCAGGCAGTTGTATGTGAAAGACCCTGATCCAAAGCCCAGTGATGCTGGCTTAAGGTCTTGTGCTAACTCCAGTGGGATCTTGTCTCAGGTGGTGGTTTTGCGCTTGAGCATTTGTGCAAGACCAGAACTGTTCATTTAGTTGAAGTATATATAGAACTACTTTTTGTAGTGCTTTTGCTTCAGCATTTCATGTAAGTAATGCATAGTCCTGAGTTAGCTGGCAGACTATTTACTTTCTTTCTCTTAGTACTCCTATTTATGAGAAAGTGGCCAAGGTGATGAAAACTCAGTGACACTATTGAATGCATTTGTCTTCACAGAATCCCAGAATGTTAGGAGCTGGAATGGACCTCGGAATATCATCTAGTGCAACCTCACTGCCAGAGCAGCTTCTTTTACTTAACAGAAGAGCAACAACCCTCTTTCCAACTCAAAGGGAGTTACATGCATATTTAAGCACAAACTCTTGATGAATAGCCAGAAGATCTATCTATTCAGGAAATACAGTTCAACAGAGAATGGAGATCCTGGGAACGTCAGCTGATGGCTGACCTCTACCTGTTTGTGGTATCTGTACTGGTGCTTTGTTTTCCATTATGTCCAGCAGCAATTCCCTCATGGGACTGAAAAAACCACACAGCCAAGTCAGGGCCAGTCAGCTGCTTTTCTTATTTCAATTGAGTTTTGTTAATGCTCTGTAAAAGGAAGTAAGAGTTAAGAAATAAACATCTGTGTACAAGTTACAGAATGTAAGAGAGTTTTGTGTCCTCCTGAGAGTTAAATCACGAGGTTTTGTCCCCTTGTGGACCCTTGTAATTGTATCACATTGCATGAATGACTACATAAAAGGAATCAGATGTGCTTTCTGAGTGGGAGAATAATCTGTGATTCACAGAAGTAGGCCAATGCAATTAGTGAAATGTTAAGCCTTGTAATTTAAGGTAACGTGCTGTCTGCCTGACTCCATACACATCAGTTTCAGCAGGGATAACATTTCACAAATGTGTTACTTAACAAGCAAATATAAAAACCTCTTTAAAGAAGAGAAGCTTTCTTAAAAACATTAAGCTGCTTCGTCTTGTGAACTAGTACTGTATGAGCTCACTAGGAAGCCTCCAGGGAGTCCTGAGCAGGCACAGGCCCTGGGCTGGGAGGGCACACTGATGTGCACTGGAAGGCTGAAGGAGGAATCCTTCACTTCAACCTTTTGAAATCTGAGAATCCCCCCCCCCCCAAATAATCTCTGTATGCTCTCCTTTGTGATTCAACAAAATATCACAACTTCTTTCAAGGGAATTAAAGTGGATCAAGAACAACAGGGTTAAAAAGTGTTGTGGTGGGGTTTTGCTTGTTTTGTTGTTGTTTTGGTTTGGGTTTGGTTTTCTAGTGGTGGTGGTTGGGGTTTGGTTTGGGGTTTTTTTTTGGTTAGTTTGTTATTTTTATTTTCAAGATTGTTGCTGTAAAGTTTTCTCTTCCTGGAGGTATCTGGAGGTGATTTGTCAAAGCAGGGAAGACAAAAGGATCACTGTCCAAGCCTTAATTCTGCTACAAAGCAATAGAGCCATAGGTACCTTGTGAAACACATAAATGAAATACTTCATCCTGCCCAACAGCTATTTTTGATGTCTTATCTAGAATATTTGCTGTTATCTTAAGGCTTTCACAACCTCATCTTTATCTGTGTGTTTTTCTTAGTGAAAATAATATTTTTTTCAAGAGTATTAAGTACCTGTGTGAATTATCCTTATCTCTCCATGGTGTTTTGATTTTGGAGGCTTTTTGTTTGGTTGGTTTTGTTTTCATTGTTTGATAGTTAAGATAATTTCTTAGCTGCAGTTTCTGGTGGAGTTCCCATCTGTGCCTTACTGCACAGCACATGATTTGACATACAATGCTATTTTATACCGAGCACCAAAACTGTGAATACACAGGAGACCACAAGCAATAGAGGCTCCCTCCAACCTTCTGTATGTTAAATAATCCCTGCACTTTACAGAGGACTGAAACAGACAAAATAACCTGTCTGTTTTCTTTTTCGGTGCTTAGCTTTTCTGGCAGTGGTGCTGGAACCAGCAACCTGTTCAGACAGCGTGCCCTTTTGTTTCCACTGATTCAGACGGCGACGGGAAGAGAAGTAAGCAGGTTGCAACACGGGGTTTGGAGGAGCTGACTGCGTGGTTGACGTGGGGTTGAATATCAGATGCTAAAGCAGAGGTATTGGTTCAACCCTAAATGTTTTGCTGCCATCTCACAGCTTGCCTGCAGGCAGGTTTCTCACCTCTTTACCGGTTTCCTGACCTGTCTGAATGAGTGGTTAGGGCGTTTTTGCTTATTCACGTAGTCTCGCAGTTACTCAAGCCATCTTCGTCTCATTTCCATCTCTCTGCTAAATATAGCAAGAGCTGCTGCTTTCCCATTCCAAAACAAATGCTAGTAGCTCAAGAGGGGGCATCAGATCCCTCCTTGAAGGGTGTCAGTCAGAGCTGGAATCGTCTACGCTCACGGCCAAGTGCAATCTAAGACATCTGAGAGCTCACAGGCTGAGTACTCTGCCCCGCACCGTTCCTCTGCTGTGCGCGAGCAGGCTGGCAGTGTTGCCGAGTGCTTGGGAGAGACGGAGAGCACTCTCTGGGCTACGGCTGTCTCCCTTCAGATGCGATTTCCCCCTTGTTCTCTGTTCCCTGAAGTGAGATGATACTGTATCATTTTCTTCTGGGCTGAGTGTGAAGAGCATAGCCTCCTTAAGTGGTGAACACTCTCTGCTGCTCACTGCAGACGACATAATCCTGATAAACAGATTTCTTTAGGCAACAGAAAAGCCTTGCAGGATATGATCACCACCCTGCATACAGCTCTTCTTCCCTACTAAAATGCTCCTGCTGAGTACTTTCTGCTTTGAAATTTCCACTTTTTTTAAGATGTCAGTGAACTTGCTAAGTTCCTTGTAATCTGTCTTTCACCCAACCTCTGCTATCATACAGGACAGCTTTCAGTAATACACTTCTGGTTTTCCTCTAAAGAAATAGCAAAACCGTTGGAGAATTCTTCTGACTTTTTTTTTTTATATCACACAGTATGGAAATAAACGAAAGTAGCTTTTGTGTTCTTGACAGTTAATGTAATATTTTGCAAACTTTTGAAACCTGTTGATTTAAAGTAACTGAAATTAACATTATACATTCATTTAAGGAAGCTGATATGAAAAAGTGTTATCTCCTTGCATCCTGCATTGCTGATCTCCTACCATGAGTGGAGATAATTCTGGCCAGAAGGAGTCCACAGATTATAAAATCCAGCTAGCAAGGTAAGGAGCCTGCTTTTCTGAGTTGTCTGTGGAGATTTCTATCCCCAGCAGAAGCTGAAGAGAGATATTTCTCTTTCCAACCTGAGATGGATAAGTTATCTTCTGATAGAAATCAGAAGGGGTAAGGGCTTCAAGGGCCCTGCATGACACACAGCACAGTGCTCTGGAATGAAAGTACAGCAAGAGTTTATCTGGGATCAGCTCTATGTGCACATTAAGTGTGTGAAAGCAAGGGAGAATTTGATCACCTGCAGAAGGACCTTTGTTGATTTAGCTACTTGGTGGCTCATGAATGTATTAGCATTCTTCAAGGGGATTAAAAAAAAAAAAAGGTAAAAAATGTTGGCACGAGTTAGGTCTAAGTTTAGCATAGTTTACACTTTCACACAAGGTTTATTTTACATAGGTCCTACTCCTAAACACAGAACTGAACCAAAAAGCAATCACAGGCAATGCAAGGATTATCTCTTGTAGCACAATGAGTTGCAGGAAAGAGGATTTGCCCTTTCTGTGACTTTGGTTACAAATACTTTAGCCGACCACTAATGCTGCAGCTGACGTGTTTGTTCCATTGCTGAAGCTGTCTTTGACCTCATTTCCTCACATTGTCCACCAACCAGAGGCTAATCAATATTTTGATTATTTGCAGTTACTTGTAGCCCAATGAAAACTACAGACAGTGCAAAAAAAATCGATGTTACATATACAAGAACATAGCAATATTAGAGTGAGTTTTTAAATTTTGCTGCTGCAGAGTGTAGTGTTAATGCTAGGGTCAGTTTAGTTGGAAGGGACCTTTTGAGATCTCCCAGTCCAGGCCTTCTGCTCAAACACAGACAGCTAGAGGCAGTTGCTCAGGAACATGTCAAGTGGGATTTTTAATATCTCCACAGCTTCTCTAGGCAAGCTGTTCCTCTGTTTGACCACTTTCACAGTAAAAAAAACCCACAAAGTAGTCTTGTGGTCAGATGGGATTTTGTGTGCTTTCATATAT
>VWZX01004131.1:318408-386857 GCA_013399015.1 Galbula dea | reverse complement strand
GCCCAAAACTGCACCCAGTAGCCCAGGTGCAGCCACAGCAGCGCAGAGTGGAGCAGGACAATCACCTCCTTGGACCAGCTGGCAACGGTGCACCCCAGGACACAGCTGGCTCTCCTGGCAGCCAGGGCACTCAGCTGACACATGGTCAGTTTGCCATCAACCAGGACCCCCAGGTCTCTTTCTACAGCTCTCTCCTTCCCCTGTCTATACACATCTGGGGTTGCCCTCTCCCAGGAGCAGAATCCAGCACTCGCCCTTGCCAAACTTCAGGCTACTGGTGGTTGCCCCGCACTCTCATTTGTTGAGGTCCCTTTGCAGAGCCTCACTGCCCTCAAGGAGATGTCCCTCATCCCACCTGGGCTTTGCAAGAGGATCAGCCTCTCGTCCCAGAGCCTCTCCCAGAGCAGGGAACATCAGCTCCAGACTCCAGGAGCTCTGTGGAGAGGCTGAGTTGTTTGTTTTACCTGAAGAGAAAAGAAAACAAAGACCCAAACACCACAAGCTCCTTTCCCCAAACACCTTCCCAAGGACAGCTGAGGAGTTTTTAGTGGAACACAGCAGACTTGGACAGTCCAGCCAGGAGCCAGCAGCACCAGAGTGGAGAACCTCACAGAATTACTAGGTTTGGAAGAGACCTCTAAGATCATCAAGTCCAACCATCAACCCAACACCCCATGCCACTAAACCATGTCACCCAGTGCCACATCTACATGGTTTTTGAACCCCTCCAGGGATGGTGACTCCCCCACTGCCCTGGGCAGCCTGGGCCAATGCCTAGCAACTCTTCCAGTGAAAAATTTTTCCTAATATCCAACCTAAACCTTTCCTCATGCAACTTGAGGCCATTTCCTCTTGTCCTCTCACTGGTAACCCAGGACAAGAGCCCAACCCCCACCTGGCTCCAGCCTCCTCGCAGGGAGTTGTAGAGAGTGAGGTCTCCCCTCAGCCTCCTCTTCCCCAGACTAAGCAGCCCCCCTTCCCTCAGCTGCTCCTCATCAGACTTATTCTCCAGACCCCTCACCAGCCTCACTGCCCTTCTCTGGACACACTCCAGTACCTCCCTGTCTCTCCTGCAGTGAGGGACCCAAACCTGAGCCCAGTACTCGAGCTGCAACAATTAAGATTTGGCAAGGGGCAAAGCAACTGAAAACCTCACAGAGGTCTCACAAAAGAATGTGCCATAAAAATAACTGCAGGGCTGCCTACCTGTGCTGTCTGCTGCTATTAACTTCAGAGCCACACAACATGCAGGAAGGGAGGTTTTTTAATTTTTTCAAAGAAAGGGCAAGGCTCTGGCAATTCCCTATTAATTTTCATTAAATAGAACAAAGAAGTCTCACTTCACACCAAATCTGCAGAGAACCAGGAACAGCAGGACACAGAAATCTGTCTGTACCCCTTGTTTTGGTCTTTGCTTCTTCCTGCCAGCACAGTGGATGCTAAGGACACTCAAACCCTCAGCTTCAGCACCTACAGTCCCTTGTGTCACCCCCACGTTGTCCTTCCCACCCCTCCCAAGCTCAGTGATGTCCCCTCCCAGTCTGTGAAGAGCAGGGAGCAATGTTGTGGCTCTGGGGGAGCTGGGCAGGACTCACACTCAGGTGGTTCCTGGAGCCAGGACATCCCCTGCACAAAGGAAAGTCATCTCCAGCGCTTCCAGCTGCTGTGGCTTGTCCCATCCTTAGACTTTGTCTTCTGAAAGGGATGAAGTTTTCCATCCTTGGGCCAGAAGAATCTGCTGCCTACTTCCTCAGCTGCAGCTTCCCCTCAAGAAACAACCAAAATAATTTTAATACTCAAAAAAAACCTGCAAGGAGGAAATCTGAGCCCTACTCAAGGCACCTTCTCTGAGCCAAGCCCCAGGAGTAAGGGTCTCCTGTCCCCCCATATCCAAAGAGGGGTCTGCTAACACCCCCAGGCCTGCCCACGGGGCAGATGCAGGTCAGGGATGCCAATGGCAGCTTTAAAACACAGTAGTGTCAAAATTGTTTGTGAGCATCTGGAGGAACTTCAGCCTTTTACTCAGCTGCAGCCTTGCCATGGGAAAAACCAGCTTGTGGATGGGCTGAGGTCAGTGCAGCAAGGCAGCAAACTCCACCTTAAAACCCAAGAACCTGAGAGTTTTGAAGGCTCTCAGATAAAACAGCAGGAAGGGTTTCTGTGTGAGATCATCAGAAGAACAAGGCAGTGACTCCCATCCTGGCCACAGAAGCTCAGGTAGGTCTTGCCAAGCCAGGGACAAGTTTTCCAGCAGGTGAGAAGGATGATGGAGGTGGTGACAATGGATATAAAGCAGACCTGTCAGGGATACACTCAGGGGATGCTCAGCACCTCCCCTGCTGGAGCAGGGGGACATCTGAGACGTGGTGGTACTGAAAGCCCATGGACCACCCATCAGTGGGAAGACCAACAATCTCCTTTGGGCTCTAATGCAGTGTTACAGAGAAATCTCCAGCGTGGGGAGGTGCTGGTCACTCCCAGCCATGCACATCAACAAAACCAAGCTTTAGAAAGACTGATTTTAAAGTTGAGATTTCCCAGGTTGACTCACAGGAAGGTGCCAAGGTGGCTGTGACCTGCAGGGACATGCCCCCAGTGCTCCTGTGCTGGGGAGGCAGAGCACCCTGACACTCAGCACTGGGGGACACAAGGAGCTGCTCATTCCCTACACCAGGCTCTGTGCCCTCATGTCCAGAGTGTGCCTGAGTAGACCAAAATCCAGGAGGTTTACTGAGCAGCCACATGAGCACCTTCACACATGCACATAAGTGCCTGCTGGAGACAACCATTTAGTATGAAAAGAAATTAGAGTGGTTTCTAGACAGTAAAGCAGCATCACCCAAGCCTGGCCAGGCCCCTGGCCACATCCCCTCCTTGCTTGTGACCAGCCTCCTGAAGAGGATGTGTCAAAGGAGACCTTAGGCCATGGAGGGCTAAGGACTGAAGGAACACTGCACCTGGGCAAGGACACCCAGGACCTTCCACCACCAGTGTGCCAGAGCTGCAGAAGAGATGCTCTTGGCCCCCAGCTGGCCCAGGAGAGGCCAGGGGTCTCCTCCAGTCCCACCCAGGGAGCTGTGGAGTGACCTCTGGCTCCTGGTGCCCATCCTGCAGTCCCAGGGCTAATTAAGAGCTGATGATTCTCTCTCCCCTCACCTCCCTGCAGGTTCTCAGTTGTGGCAAAGCTCCCACATGCCTCTCAAACACTGATGAGGAACAAACACTATTGCTGACCCCAGCCAGGAGGCTCATCAGCCCAACACAAAGGTCAGGCCTGAGCACAGGATTTCACTGGAAGAGCCAAGGCAGGAATGACCTCTCTGCTTCTGCAGTTTCACTTCTGACTTCACTCAGGGGCCCTCTCCACACTGATTTCAGTTCTCTTTGGATTGGCAGGAGAGTTATTTTTCTTCTAACTTTTTGTTTAGTGTTGTTTTTTCCCCTGGGTTTTGCAAACAGTGGGACTGGGGCTGCTCACACCTTGCCCCAAGCTCTTCTGTGGGGCAGAGGAAGTTGCAGCATGGAGGTAAAAACTCTAAGTGGGCAAATAACAGTAATAAAAAGTCTAGAAATTGTCTAGAAAAAAAATCTGTAAGTCTAGAAATTGTTCTCAGTCAGTTTCCTTGTACTTCTCACCTTAATGCAAAATTACAAGCTCTTCTAGAACGTTTCTAACTGCAAAGGTGGAATTCCTGCTGGAAAAGGCCCACAGGAGGCTCTGCTGATCAGAAGAGCAACCCCCAGAACCAATGAGGCAGGGACACACTCATCACCAAACCATCTTCAGCATGGCCAGGGCTGAAGCACACCAATGCCTTCACAGGAAGGGGCCTCTGGAGATCATCTGGTCCAGGCTGCCCAGGATCATGGCCAGGTGGGTTTGGAATCTTTCCAGAGAAGGAGACTCCTCAAAGGAGGCTGTAGCAAGATGAAGGTCATCAGTCTCTTCTCCTGGGTTACCAGTGAGGGGACAAGACGAAATGGCCCCAAGTTGCACCAGGGAAGGATTAGATTGCATGCTAGGAAAAAAATCTTCCCTGAAAGAGTTGTCAGACATTGGCCCAGGCTGCCCAGGGCAGTGGGGGAGTCACCATCCCTGGAGGGGTTTAGAAAACATCTAGATGTGGTACTGAGGGACATGGTTCAGTGGCATGGAGGTGACAGGCTGACAGTTGGACTGGATAGAGGTCTCTTCCAACCTCAATGATTCTGTGGGTGGTTCAGTGTGTGTGTGACTCCACACCCTCTCTGGGCAGCCTGGGCCAGGCCTCTGCCACCCTAAGTTCTTCCTCACCTTGAGGTGGAACTTCCTCAGTTCCAGTTTGTGCCTGCTGCCTCACACCCTGTTGCTTGGCCCCACTGAGAAGAGCCTGGCTCCATCCTCTTGACACCCTCCCTTAGATGTTCCTACCCACTGAGAAGCCTCCTCTCAGCCTCCTCTTCTCCAGGCTGAACAAACCTTTCCCTCTTGAAAAGGAAACTCTGCCAGTGAAGGACTCCAGGTTGCCTTGCCACCTCCCAGTGGCTGAGGCTCCCCCCCAGCAGGTGGTGGCAGACAGGCTGCAGGGCTCTGAGCAGCTCCTTTGAGCCAAGGGAACATTCTGAGAGTCATCTGATGAACTTGCCCACTGCAGTGGCACAATCTCTGCTTTGCATCTCAATTCTCCTGGGGCAGCCCAGGGAAGTTCAAGCAGCACATGCTGGGGGCAGCAGACTGAAGATAGGGAACCTTCAGTAAAGTCTAACCTAAAACTGCAACTGTTCCAACAAGTACTGAAATGCTTCAACCTGATCTACCTTTTCTTGTTTTCTTTTCTTCCTAAACACTCATGAAATTAAAATTCTGAATGAAATCAATGCAGCAAATTGCTCTGGATTTAAAGAGTTACTCCTTGATTATGAGCAACTGAGAAGTAATCACAATATTTTCCATCTCCTGTTGCTCAGTGCTCTCCTCACTCTGTTCTTTACCAGAAAAATAATCAAATTGAGGGTGAAGAGGAGAAAAGACATTTCTGATCATGGCTGGAAAATCAGAGTGACCAGGCAAAACAAGAGCATTATCTGCCCCAAGCAGTTGTTTACAGCTGCTATGAGTTCTCCAGCAAAAGAAACAGCTGGAAATGTTTTTAAAGAATCAATGTATATGGAGTGAAACCTTTGTGGGGGAGGGGTTATTACTTCTTACTGGGGAGGAAGAGGGGAGAGGGTTCCATGTGACAGCATTTCAGGAGTCCACTCTCTTCCCCAGGTTTCCAATTTCACAGGAAACCCTCAGGAAATCAATTTTTTTTTTTAATCTCTTTATAGGCACTTTTCCAAGCTGATAAAACAAACAGAGCTGCCAAACTGAGAGTGCACACAGGGAGAGAAAACATTACAATAGAACTTACTTATGCAGGGAATCCCACACCTTCTCCTACAGAAACCTTCTTCAGGAGTTAGTGAGCAGGCACAGCTCCTGGCTGAGCATGGGCAGCTCTGCTGGAAACACTGCTCCTGAGGGGCTGCAAGGAGTGCCACCCCCCCAGGAACCCCCAGCAACCATCAGCAACCTTCCACCTGCAGAGCTCCAGCCTGCCTTTGCTGGAGGTCACAGAATCCCAGCATCCCAGCATGGTGGGGGCTGGAAGGGACCACTAGGGATCATCCAGTCCAACTCCCTGCTCCAGCAGGGGCACCCACAGCAGCTTGCCCAGGGTCACCTCCAGCTGCCTTGGGAATCTCTCCACACAAGGAGACTCCACAGCCTCTCTGGGCAGCCTGGGCCAGGGCTCCAACACCCTCACAACAAACAACTTTCTTCTCCTGCTCAGGTGAACCTCCTGGATTCCAGTTTGTGCCCAGTGCCCCTTGGCCTGGCCCTAGGCACCACTCAGCAGAGTCTGGCCCCAGCCTCTTGTCCCCAGCCTTCAGCTCTTGCTGAGCATTGAGCAGCTCCCCTCTGGGGCTGCTCTTCTCCAGGCTAAGCAGCCCCAGGGCTCTCAGCCTTTCCTCCTCCCACAGATGCTCCAGTGCCCTCAGCACCTTCCTAGCCTCTGCTGGACTCTCTCCAGTAGTTCCTTGTCTCTCTTGACCTGGGGAGCCCAGAACTGGACCCTGGACTCCAGCTGTGGCCTCATCAGGGCAGAGAAGAGAGGGAGGAGAACCTCCCTGGACCTGCTGCTCACACTCTTCTTACTGCATCAATACAATGTGGTGGAAAAGATCTGAAAGTTGACTTGAAGATGAACCACCTCAGAAGTGGAGTGGGTTAGGAGCATGTTAGGAGCTCTCACACAGCTCAGCTGATGGGAGGGAACCTCAGAAACCATTCTATCTCCACCACATGTGGAAGAATTCAGCAGAAGCTGAACAGGAGGAGTTTAATCTACCCCCAAATAAGTCTCTGTGCAACCACAGTGAGAGCAGGGGGTCACAGTGGCTGGAGATGTGCAGTGGGAAGCACAACCTCCCATGCAGCCCTAGAGTGGAGGCAGGGGTCATAGAGCTCACCCTGGTTTGGTTAAAGTGAAGATCAGCTAAGAGACACCTCAAACAGGCTGCCCAAATCCAAACTCAGGTGCTGGGGCAATGCTGCAACCTAGGAGGAGCATTTTCTGCCATCATCAGCCTCTCTCCTGATGCACAGCAAAGCAGGACAAGCACCCACCAGCAAGATGACCTATCAGATATGGGCCCAGCCTTATCATGAGCTGCTGTAGGTGCTCAAATCCTGCTCTCTCAGCATTAACAAGGATGCTGGAGAGGAGGCTTGGGTGCCTGTATCCAGAGGAAAGTTCACCTGTGAACTGAGTACCTCCCATCTGCTCATGTAACCTCCAAGGCCCATTGCTGCTCCCCACCATGAGAAGGACAGAGCCTCACATGGATCACCCTGCTGGTCTCTTGCAAGAGCCTGTGAGCTTCAAGAAGCCCCAGCCCAATACACAAGGCAAAATTAAAACCAAAAGCTCCTCAAGTCAAGAACATCCTCAGAGGACCAAATGCACAGCTCAGACATCCACCAGCCACAGCACTGCAGACCTCAGAGCCAGGGAGACCCATGCTGAAGCACCTCTTGGAAGAACCTTTCCCAGGAGTAGAACTGTGAAGCACATCAGGAGGAGGAGATGCTCCAGCTCATGGCTAAGCCATCTGTGCTTCAGCAGGAGTCTTGTGATCCCAGGGCAGAACTGTGCAGCTGGAGTTGGGTTTATCTTTTTCTTGGGGTAGATTTTGGAGAATGCTTTGGGTCCCTCCAGGACTAACAGCACTGCACAGATGCAAGGTGCTGACAACACTCAGCTTACATTTGAGGTACACAGTGAAAAACTAAACATTTGACAAACACACAACAACCCCAAGCAGAAAATCAGTATCTAGAATTAAATAATGCATCATCTGATAAATACCAGAGGGAGATGGTGTCAGGAACACAACCAGGAGGTCCAGTGTTGGCCAAGGGTCCCCTGCCAGGCTGGCACCTGGGACCTCTTCCCAATGCTACTGGGGAAGGTGGCAAAATATTAACTTTATCCTTATAAAGAAACCCCCTGTAACAGGTAGAGATGGACTAGGAGGTTGAAACTAAAACCTTTCCCATGGGGAGGTTCACTATGGGATGTCACCTTCTCTGCCAGCTTTGTGTGATTGCCTTTACAACAGCATGGCATGGTGGCAATTTTACTTTGGAAAGAGGAAAAAAAAAAGTCAAACCACACTGATCTAAAAGTAAGGAAGGGGAAGGGACACAAAGCTGGATCATCTTTTCAACCTTAAAAAAGAGCTGTAATTACAAGGGGGGGAAATTCAGAAAGAGTTTAGTCTGCCTGCCTCCCTCAAAAAGGAAAACAAATAAATAATGAAAAGAGAAAAGGGAAGAGGGAAAATGAAGGAAGCTGGAGAAAAATGCAGGCTTTGAGGAGGGATCTCAGAAATTCTGCTTGCAAAGTAACTCCCATCAGCCAACCACAGCTCCTATAAATATCCCCAGATCGACTCCCTGGGCAGATACAAATCAATAAACAAACAAACCTCCAAGGTTTACAAAACAAAACACAGAGAAAGAGAGAGAGAAGCAGAAACCAAAATAAAAAAAGCCCCCAAAAGCCCCAAAGCCCCTTAAAGCCTGGCTGCTCCCAGCAAGGGTGGTGGGTTTGGGTTTGCTGCCTTCCCAAGGACAGTGGCAACTGGAAAATCAGGGAAGAGGAGAACTGTCTTTCCTTGGGGATATTTAAACCTGCTCAGGCTGCAGCAGGGACAGTGCTGAGCCAACACTTCCCTCTGGGAGAGAACCCCAGTCCTGCCCAAGGCTGAGGGGATGCTGACCCCAGCACCCTGAGCCAGAAGCACAGCACTGGGAGGAGCAGGGTGGCACCCTGCACCATGGACCTCCACTTTCAGCCATCTCCAAGCCAACTCCCAAGCCACCAGTTGGGCTAAAGACACCAAAGCAGTTTGCACCCAGACCCAACCTGCACAACCTTCATTCCCTATAGCTCCTGGAGCTGGAAGAAATGAGGACAGTAACCTGCAGGGAAATTATCTTCAGCCAGAAGTGGAGCTATAGCAAGAGCAACCAGTGCATGGATTAGTGTCACTGCTGCTGAACCACTCACACAACAGACTATGACACTTGTTTTCAGAAGCTTCAAGTGATGCCATCTGACATTTCAAGTTTTCTGATTCATGGAGACAAAATCTCTGCCCTAGTTAGTTTTTAAAGCCAGGACTGCAAGAGATGCTCAGAATACAAAGAGGCCCTGGGACGCCCCAGATTCTGTGCAATCCAAAAATACACTCTTTATTTTCTGGTGAACAACAAAACTTCAAATCAATACATTATTCCTTTGGCTCAGACTGAAAAGGAATTTTTCCATTTGTCAGAGCTTCAAGGAAATCAAACCCCTCATTTATGTTGGAGCAGCACAGGAGAAGCACCACCAGCATGTAGAAAAGGTACAAATGTCCTAGCAAGATCTGGTCTGGGGCTGAGTTTTGCAGGCACCGTGGTTAGTCCTCTGCCAGCCTGCAGGCCAGCAAGCACTGAATGTCCTGTGAAAGGGAAGGCAGCAGGTGTGCACCTCCCCAACACTCAGACTCAGCCTTGGGCCATGTCCAAGAACTAGGGAGAAATGCCTGAGGCCAAGCACTAATCTTCAGAAGTCTGGGCTTCCCTGCAACAGAAGCTGCTGGTGCCAGCAAGTGGGGAAAGGAGCAATGAACCTGCTGAAATGGATCTGTGCTCCTCTGCATGACAAAAGTGTCAGGTCAAGGGCTTTTTCCTCCTCTAGATGTGTCACCTTAAGTCCTCTGGCCACCAGGCTGCTCCAGTCCCCCGTGAGCACCAAGTTGCTGGGCTGGGAGAAGCTCACACGTGCTAGCTAACACCAGCTCCTCCAGTGAAAGGGAAAAAAATGATGCACAGCTACACTTCATGCTCTGGCAGCCCCACAGACAGCTACTCACCTTGGGTGCACTGGGTCCTACTCAGCTCACGAATAACCTCAGCAGCAGCCATGGGTATTTACTATACAAGCTGTTCTGCACCCAAGGAGCCTGGTATACCACAAATTTCAGAGGACTGGCTTGAAGAACATCACCTCCAATAAAAGAGTCTACTGAACAGCTGGAAAATTTCTTCAGCCCAAGAACTGTCTTCTGCAGATAACACTCCAAGTGTGGGATTAAAACTATGGGAAGCTGTGATAATCCAGGGCACCAAAAGCCCAGTGAAAACTGGGGACTGTCCTTGGATCCCCAAGCTCCATCCTGGGTGAGGGACCTCTACCTTGATGCACTTTGCCACTACACTGTTCCAAACAAAAAGGAGGACACAGGACATTGCTGAGTGAGCCTTGGAGAAGGTTGGCTGGAGACAGATGGGCACACAAGGGCAGGACAGGGCCTGGAGAGTGTGTCTCTCAAGACTCAAGTGTGTCTTCGCTCCAGCCTTTTCCTGACTTGGCAAACTGGTGACTTAACTGGGGCATCTCCAGTTCTTCAGAAATGCCACACATCTCCCCACCCTTTGCAGTGCATCCCTGAAGGAGTGAACAGAACACCCCAGGCTGGAGCTGTGGACAACATCTGCTAACTCAACAGCAGGTCAGAGACCTGCCCTGAGTTGGGGACACCTGGCAACAAGCCATGGTACCATATCTTCCACAAAGAGGAACAAAAGAGGTAACTCATATCCAGGCTCAGAGAAAAAGTAAGGTCAAACTGCTCCAGTTTGGTGAATGGAGCTATGTCAGGGTGGTGACAGGTGACGAGTGGGGTCCCACAGGGATCCATCTTGGGGCCAGTCCTGTTTAATATCTTTATAAATGAGATGGACACAGGGCTGGAATGTATAGTAAGTTTGCAGATATCTCTAAATTGGGAAGTGCTGTTGACTCTAGTGAGGGCAGAGAGGCACTTCAGAGGGATCTGAATAGATTAGAGGACTGGGCTGTCATAAACCATATGAAATTTAACAAAGACAAGTGCTGGGTTCTGCACTTGGGTAGGGCCAATCCAAAAACAACTTACCAATTGGGGAATGCGAGGCTGGAAAGCAGCACTGTAGAGAGGGATTTGGGAGTTTTGGTAGATGATAGGTTGAATATGAGCCAGCAATGTGCATTGGTGGCTATGAGGGCCAATAGGATTCTGGGGTGCATCAAGCACTCCATTGCTAGTCGACTGAGGGAAGTGCTGATCCCACTCTATTTGGCTCTGGTGCAGCCTCACCTGGAGTACTGTGTGCAGTTTTGGGCGCCACAGTACAAGAAGGACATGAGTTTGTTGGAGAGTGTCCAGAGGAGGGCCACAAGGATGGTGAAGGGAATGGAGGGGAAGTCTTATGTGGAAAGGCTAAAAGCACTTGGACTGTTCAGCCTGGAGAAGAGGAGACTTTGGGGAGACCTCATAGCTGTCTGTAACTTCCTCACCAGAGAGGGAGGGGTGGGTGCTGACCTCTTCTCTTTGGTGGCTGGCAACAGGACCCAGGGGGACAGCATGAAGCTGTGCCAGGGGAAATTTAGATTGAATATTCGTGGGAGCTTCTTTACCCAGAGGGTGGTGGAGCATTGGATCAGACCCCCCAAGGAGGCTGTCATGGCCCCTACTCTCACAGAGTTTAAGAAGCATTTGGACAGGGCACTAAGGCACATGGTGTGACTGTGGAGTTGTCCTGTGCCTAAACAGGAGTTGGACTAGATGATCCTAAGGGGTCCCTTCCAACTCTGGCTGTTCTGTGATTCAGTGTGTTAGGGCACAGGCTCAAGAGCCCAGTAAGTGTCCCACAGACAAGCTGCACCCTGCCAGGACAAGCTGAACACCTGTAGCAAGCAGGATGGTGACAGACTGGGACTGGAGATAACCTGGGACATGACACCAAAAATATCCCTTCCTCACACATCAGCAAGCCCCACCAGAGAGGATCCACCTTCCATCCAACTCCTTTAACTTCCTTTAACTGCTTTCTCTAGCATTTCTTTTCAGGACAGACTGCCAATCTCCACTTAATTATACTGTATCCCTTTGCCAACCACAACCCCACAAAGCCATGTGTAAGGGACACCATCTCCCTAGACACTAGGAATGATCTAGACAGCTCTGATTTCCTATGTTGGTGGTTTCAAAGCAGACCACCTTAGCAGAAATGGAAAATTCTTGTTAGCTAACCATTATTTATTTGTGTAATGAAAACTAAACAATAAGCTTCCTTCTCCCTTGAGCCAACAGAACTTCCAGCCCACAAAGCCACAGCAGAAGAGATGCTCACTGCACTCCTCCTAGGCAGTGTCTGCAGAGAAGACAAAGAACAGGTTGTCCAGGGTAGTATCTGCTGGCATCACCCACACCACCATGTGAGAAATCATCTTACAGGTCTCAAAAGCAACAAAGCTCCTGCAGAAGAGACTGAGCATTTTCCTGCCTAAGCTACCTGTCCCCAGAGACCAAGGTGCCTCATTGTTATGGCCAAGGGGAGCAGCCAGGCAATGTGACCATGGACATGGCTCTGCCCAAGGATCTCACCTGTTCAGCATCAGCTCATCCCTAGCTCCTTCTCTTAAGGAAGATAAATATTCATTGGTTTATGTTCACCTGAATGACCCCGAGGAGATGCTCAAGCTAGTGCTCCTCACTAGATCTAGATGATCACTGCCACTTGCACACTGAGACAGGATCCTGCCAGCTCTGAGATGCTTCTCCCAGGATCCACAAACACGGCCACACTGCCTGGATGGCATCTCCATGTCCTTACTGGAGTTAGTGTCTGGGCAGAGGAGAGGGAAAATGAACACAAGTTTCTTCAAAGGCCACAGTGGCTACAGTCACTTGTGTCTGTGCTGTGATACCAGGCTGCCACCCCACCAGCTAACCTCACAAAGTCAGGCCCCAGCCAAGCAGTTGGGCTCCCCAGCAAGATCTGAGATGCCAAAGCAGCTTCCTAGCTCTGGGTTCAGAGGCTCTTCATAAAACTTTGAGCTCACAGTCAGGTTTTGCAGATGCTGGGTACCCTGCAGAAGACCACAGAAATGATTCTGCTCACCACCATGAGGGCAGAGTTATCACACCATCATCCTATGGTCTGAGCTGCAAAGCACCCAACAGGATCATGGAGTCCAGCTCTTAGACCCAGGGATGACAGCCTAAGAATCACACCATGTGCCTGAGAGCATTATCTAGCTGCTTCTTAAACTCCATCAGGCATAGTGCTGAGACAACTTCCTTGGGGAGGCTGTTCCAGATCCTAAACACCCTCTGAGTGAAGAACCTTTTCCTTATCTCCAGCCTGAACCTCCCCTGATTCAACTTCACCCCACAGCTGCCCTGGGCTCTGCCAAGGACCTTCTCCTCATCAGCACCAACTCACTGCACTAACTCTCCACCAGCCTCACTTTCTGCTCACACATATGGTGAGGCAGCAGCTGCAGACTCCCTGCACTGGTCCCTGGTGACTGACCACCTGGCTAATAAAGAGAAGACAAAGCTCTCAAACCACAGCTCTGCAGCCACTCCACTGCAATACAGAGTGGACATACTCTGGAGCCTCTCAGGATTCCCCAAAATCCACAGCCAGGAGTTGGTTCAGAACAAGGACATTCAGAAAGTGAAACCCCAGGGTGCCCTGGAGGCTCTTAAATGTGACCTCCAGGCTTCCCTGCAGCCACTAATGGGCAGACCTGGCACTTCACACACACACACCAGTATCAGAAGTATCTTGACAACAGAGCTTTTCTTTCCACAGACTGGAAGCCTCTTTCCCCTTTTGTTTCTTCTCTAAACTGGTTAAAATGAGCATTAAGGGATATAATTATGTTGTTAGCTTAATTGCCTACTTAAAGCAGAATCTACAGGGGTTTAATGCAAGATTTGAAAAGGGGGGGGGAAGGAAATGGGGATATTAATGGATACAATTCTAAACCCCAAGTTCTTCTGGGGACAAGTGAGCCTGGGACATGGGACAGGGTGTGGGGAGGAGGTGGGATGAGCATCCACTGGTTTCTGTCACAGGGTTTTGTCAAAATGCAAGCTCTTGGCCCATTCCTTCTCCAGAAGTCTAATTTTGGAGAATTTGACCTAATTAATCAGTAACCATCTTCCCTTCAGTTGGAAACTTTAATGCTATTATTGGCATGACACACTTAGGCTCAGGATGGGGGCTGCTGGCCAGTACATGCCCAACACTCCAGCTGGGAAGAGTGTGGTTCCCAAATCACCCAACAGACAAACAACCCTGTCCAGCACCATGGAGCTGGGGCAAGTGGGGGACACAGAATTTGGGGGAAAACCCCACTACCACCTTTACAAGGTTCCACTGTCCATATGACCAAGCAAAGTAAACCACTCATGACAACTCCATGAATACACATGGGAAGCACAGTTCTGCTGCTGCAGAGAGGGAGCAAATCTTCACCCACAGCATCTGCTCAGAACTACACAGCAAGCAAAACCAAGCACCACTATCTTAGAATGAGAGAACTGTAGAAATACAGAATTGTACTGGTTGGAAGAGATCTTTAGGATCATCAAGTCCAACTGCTAACCCGACACTGCTAACACTTCCTGTCTTCCCAGAAACAAACTTGTGATTGCAAAAGAGATCCACCCAAAAGGAAAGCCCTCCCAGGGTCTGCTCCCTTCCCTTGGCTCTCCTTCCTAAAACCTTATTGAACTAAAATTTTGGAACCTTTAAGAAAACTTTTTGTTATATTTATTATATTGCTCAAATATTCAACACTCACCCTGGGATTTCACATATTAGAAACCTTCCAGAAAGCAGCTTTATGTTACAAGCAGTTGTTTCCCTACAGCTTTTTGCAGACCCTGCAGAGACTACAGAATCCCAGCATGGTGAGGGCTGGAAGGGACCTTTGGGGATCATCCAGTCCAACCCCTCCTGCTAAAGCAGGGTCACCCACAGCAGCTTGCCCAGCATCACCTCCAGCTGCCTTGGGAATCTCTCCACACAAGGAGACTCCACAGCCTCTCTGGGCAGCCTGGGCCAGGGCTCCAACACCCTCACATCAAACAACTTTCTCCTCCTGCTCAGGTGGAACCTCCTGGCTTCCAGTTTGTGCCCAGTGCCCCTTGGCTTGTCCCTGGCCACCACTCAGCAGAGTCTGGCCCCAGCCTCTTGCCCCCAGCCTTCAGCTCTTGCTGAGCATTGAGCAGCTCCCCTCTGGGGCTGCTCTTCTCCAGGCTAAGCAGCCCCAGGGCTCTCAGCCTTTCCTCCTCCCACAGATGCTCCAGTGCCCTCAGCATCTTCCTAGCCTCTGCTGGACTCTCTCCAGCAGTTCCTTGACTCTCTTGACCTGGGGAGCCCAGAACTGGACCCAGGACTCCAGAAGTAGCCTGACTAGTGCAGAGTAGAGAGGGAGGAGAACCCCCCTTGACCTGCAGCTCACACTTTATTTCGTGCCCCCCAGGACACCATTGGCCTTCTTGGCTACAAGAGCACATTGTTGGCCCATGGTGAACTTGCTATTCACCATCCCTCCCAGGTCCTTCTCTGTGGAGCAGCTTTCCAGCAGCTCAACCCCTAACTTGTCCTGGCCCATGAGGTTGTTCTTCCCCAAGTGCAGGACTCTACACTTGCCCTGGTCAAACTTCATGAGGTTCCTCTCCCCCAGCTCTCAGCCTCTGCAGGTCTCACTGTACAGCAGCACACCCAGACAGGGGTCAGCCACTCCTCCTGTCACTGGGATTTTGGAGTCTGTTGGTGTTTGATGTGTCCACACAAGGGAAGATCACACTCCTGGGTGAAGTATGGGTGTACTCAAACCCCCAGAGAATTGATGCATTTCAGTGCCTCCTTGGGAACCCAGAGGAAATGTGCCCTGCTGGAGAGGTCGATAGTGTCAGGAGGAATATGGATGGCACAAATTAAGGGCTCAGAGAAGCAGCCACCTTGGATCATTTGATTAATACAGTAAGTACTTCCTACACTGACATAAGTGGATTTCAAACAACTTCAACTCAACATAATTAGATAGATTAATAAAGCACCAGAATTAAGACACTAAGTTGAAAGGAAAAATGTGAAAGAATTTGGAACTTAGCAGATGAAGTGAGAGAAAGCAAAGAAAAGGATACATCAACCAACAGACTCCTGCACCCTGGGGAGCCCAACCAACTGTGGTCACTGAGCAGCAATGAGCAGCACCACCCAAAACAGCCCAGTTTAAAAGCCTATATTGGAACATAACCCCATGCAGGGATTCCATTAAAGCCACAGTGAAAACTAACTCCACAGCAAAATCCAAAGTTCAAAAACACCAATGTTTTGGTGGAGTCCACCCTGTGCAGTGTCCTGCCAGCCTGCCCCACACTCCCACACTGCCCTGAGATGTCAGAACATGGGTGACTTCTTCCCCAGCACCCTCAGCTCTTCCAGTGCTCAGCCTGATGTAGAAAAAAACAACAGTAAAGGGGAGAAAAAGACCATTTCTAGAAGCCAGGCTGACCTGCTGCTGGATGAGCAGGTCATTGAGTTTGCAGTGCTTGTGCATAATCATTGTTTTTGGTATTTAGAATTAAAAGTTTTTAGAATATTTTCTAAAAATAATTAAAAACTTTCTTTTTGTAGTTGTTGGGTTTTGGTTTGGTTTTTTCCCCTCCCCTGTTAGTGCTTTCCTCCATAGCTAGGTCTGGACCTCACAGGGACACCAGGTTGTGGGAGGGATGCTCTCCTCAGCCCTCCTGTGTGCAACCCTCCTGCCCTCGAGGCTCAGCTCAGCATTTCCAGCTCAAATACTTCCTGATTTTAATCATTCAGCAGGCTCAGGATGGTTTCCACACTGCCACATCCTTCAAACACAAAGAGTTCTCCCCCCTTTCCCCTTGATGCCTAAGCTCCAAGCACTCAGTGACTGCACCAGTCCCAAACCCAAGGCTGGCAGGTCATTTAACCATGGTTAGGAGGGAAGGTCTAAAAACACAACAATTCCTGAAGATGAGGAAAAGACATCAGACCCCTGAGGACCAGAGCCTGGGTCCAGCACAGTGCCCTTTCCCCCACACCCACAGCATCTGTTTGTGCTTCCCTTGGACAACCCCATCTTCCCCCTGAAGCCCAATCATCGGCCAGAGAGACTTTGCTGCAACCTCTCCTAACAAATTTCCCCTCCAGCAGACACCTGGCTTGGAACATTGCAGCCCTATATACACTTGGGAAGTTTTGGCAGGGCTCTGAGCTGATGGCAGAGGCTGGCTGTGGTTGGGGAGTGCTCCCCCTGGCCATCGCTGCCAGCTCCTCCTGCAGCACAGCTACCCAGGGGGGCAGAGAGCAACATGCAAATAAAAATCCCCAGTAAAAACAACAACAAAAACGCTGAATGACTCATTGTTCCTCAGAGGAGAGCTGGAATTGGGGTTTTCGGTTTGTCTGGGAGGGGAGTGGCACGTTAAAGATACTGAAGGAAGAAAGGTTGTTTTGTTTTGCTTTGTTTTACAGACATATCACAGGAAAAGTCTTGTTGGAGATTAAGCACAGCTATTAACGACGAGCAAAAACTCTGTCAGTCACCTCCTGTGCTGCCTGGGTCAGGAACAAACCAGTTGTTTGTTAGACACAAAAATAGACAGGACCTAACAGCACCAGCCACCAGCCATCAGCCCAGGGCAATCTGTGGCCCAACACAGCTACCCAGCACTTGAGCAGGCACCCTGGGCTAGGACTGGCACCCAGTGCTGGAGCAGGCACCCAGGGCCAGAGCAGGCACCCTGGGCTAGGACTGGCACCCAGTGCTGGAGCATACTCTACACTGGAGCAGGCACCCACCACTGAGACAGGCATCCAAAGCCAGAGCAGACATCTAGCACCCAAGCCAGCACCCAGCACTGGAGCAGGCACCCAGCGGCAGACTAGGCACCCAGCACCACAGCAGACATGCAGCACGGGAGCAGGCACTCAGTGCTGAAGCAGGCACCCAGACCCGGGATAGATCCTTCTGCACACCCAGCCCAAGCCCCAGCACAGCCCAAGCCCTCTCCTGCACTTGACTTTGTGCAGGGAAATGCAGCTAAACCCCAAATGGGGCTGCAGACGTGAGGGGAAGTTCAATTCAAAGTGCTTTAACCATTTGCAGAAGTAAAGGCAACACCAGGGTGCAAGGACAACAGCACCAGAGGCACAGGACATGGCTTGGGCAGACTGGGCTCCAAAAGGTCTCTTCAGGGCTGTTTCTATCATTTTTTTTTCCTTTGTTGATGAAGTGAAGAAGAAATAACATTAATGACTCCTAAACCCATCACATGCCTGGTGACCTTGTGGGGTCACCAACAGCTCCTGCTCATCTCTTTTTCAAACAGAACTAGGAAATAAGGATCAAAGCCTGGCTAGCCCACGTCCTTCTCAACACTGCTGCCAGGAGAACAAACAGCAAAGCTGTTTGGGCAATAAGGAAGTAGAGCAGGATTTACCCAGAGAGTGCAGTGCCAGCCTCCCCCCCCTCCCCAGCAGCACCCAGATCACCCAGCCCTGCCCAGGGCATCAGCCCCAGCAGCACCCAGACCACCCAGCCCTGCCCAGGGAACCAGCCCCAGCAGCACCCAGCCCACCCAGCCCTGCCCAGGGCACCAGCCCCAGCAGCACCCAGACCACCCAGCCCTGCCCAGGGAACCAGCCCCAGCAGCACCCAGCCCACCCAGCCCTGCCCAGGGCACTAGCCCCAGCCACCACACAGGGGCTGGGCAAAGCCCACCCCACACACCAGCACATTGGAATTTTGGGAAAGACTTTCACACCTCAAGCTCATAGAGTTTTGCACTCAAAAAAAGTTTAAAAGCACTTAGTTTTATAAAGGTTTGGGGTTATTTTTTGTAGATCCTATTAAAGGTTTAGCAAATATCCTAAAATAAGTGACTGGGAACTTATCTCCCATGGGACATCCATCTCCTGGGCAAGGCAGATTCTGCTGTATTGGCTGACAGCAGAGAGAAAAGGACAGGACAGTTGGGGGGAAAAAGCTCTGCCTGATAGAGAGCAGAGAGGTCTCAGAGCCTGTCCTTGTCCCTGTCCCTGTCCTGGCCAGGCCAGCTCTGCAGACCCCCAAGTGTGCCAGAGTGGAGGTTTTTACAGCAGCTGTTGCTGGCAGCATGAATGGCAGTGTCACAAATCGTGGCCTTGCTTCCAATGAGAGAATTAACATCAAACATTAGCAGTGAATTCTGTGACCTGCACAAGGAGCATTTCCCCTGGAAGAAAAGACAGAGAGTCAGCAGGAATCTTATCTGTAATTTCCTCTTGCACTGGCACCAATAACCTGAATTTTAAAGTCATCTCACAGCAGTTTTTGAAACATTTTAAATCAAAATGACTTTTTCTTTCCTCTTTTTTAAACAGATGTTTCTGTGGCACATCATGGGCTTGGGTTGGGTTTTGGTTTTGGAGGGGAACTGATCTATCAAGTCTTCTTCTCAAGGCACCACTCCTCAAGCACATGCTAACAGAAGTGCAAATCAAGAGCTGGCCAGGAGACAGAATACCCTTCCAGAGGGCTGATGGAGTATCCACCTGCTGGCAAAACGAGTGCAACAACTGCCCCAACCTGGGCTCTGTTTCCAGCAAAGGTGCAGCAGCAAACCCACAAACTAGGTTTCTCTTCCAGCTGCTAGCACCTCCCAGCCATTTTTATAATCCTTGTTTTCCTTAGATGCTCCCAGTGTGGTTTGTCTCCTGTTCCCTTGCTGAGCACTATTTGACCAGCCCAGAGCATGCAATCATTAAACCACACCACACAGAGCCAGCTGGGCAGCCAGAAAGGCCAGCAGCAGCATGCAGTCATTTCTGAAATGACTGGTTTGCTGGTAAATAGATAAAAATAAAATGGCCTTTGGGGCCTCTAATTTGCAGGTAGTGCTGGGTGCTCTATGGGTCTGGGTCCAGCCCTGCACCCACCGGGCCCTGGCATGGGGTGCTGAGCCGTGCTGGGTCCCTACTGCACCCAGCTGCACCCTCCCAGAGCCCCACCACGGACACAGATATCTGAGACACAGTTAAGCATCTCTTTAGAGATAACCATTCCATCTAATTAATACAAATATTTTGTTTGGAGGCCTGGCCCTCCAAGCTGGCCTGCTCTGGGAATGAGCAGACTTCAGTGAGTGAAGTCTGGGTTTGGAACTGTAGAGTCACTGAAGTTGGGAAAGATCTCCAAGGCTGTCGAGTCCAACCACTGACCTAACACTGCCAGGTCACCACTAAACCAAGTCCCTCAACACCACATCTACACAGCTTTTGAACCCCTCCAGGGATGGTGACTCCACCACTGCCCTGGGCAGCCAGGGCCAATGCCTAACCACTCTTTTAGGGAAGAAGTTTTTCCTAACCCAACCTAAACCTCCCCTTGACACAACTTGAGGCCATTTCCTCTTGTCCCATTGCTTGTCCCCTGGGAGAAGAGACCAACCCCCACCTGGCTCCAACCTCCTTTCAGGGAGTTGCAGAGAGCCAGAAGGTCTGCCTTGAGCCTCCTCTTCTCCAGACCCAGTTCCAACCCCAGTTCCCTCAGCAGCTCCTCGCAACACTTGTGCTCTAGACCCTTCAAAAGTTTTGTTGCCCTTCTCTGGACACTCTCTAGCACCTCAACGTGCTTCTTGGAGTGAGGAGCCCAAAATTAACCACTGCAAGTTAAAGCATACCCACATTTTCCTCCACCCAACAGCTGGTGCAGCAGGGACCAGGGAGGCACCACAGGTGTCACCTCTAGAAAGAGGGCAGTATTTGTACAACTCCTTTCACATTCAGACTGGGCTGCACTCTACTGATTTGGGAAGGAAGCTGAATAAAACTTCAATGTGCTGGTCCTGCCTGAGTACTGTTCACTCTGCTGGGATGCAGGATGAGTGCCAGGCTGTGGTTCCCTCGCTCAGGTTTGGCTCTGTGCTCACTCCAGACATTTACCAAGTCAAGTTATGAGCAGTCACAGGGCAATCATTAACCAGGGAGGCCAGCAGGCACCAAGTCCACACAACTGCCTGTGTCATGTGATATAACACCCTAAAGGAAGCAGCACCACTCACCATCCCAGACAGGCTTGGGTTTAGTGATACAGTGATTTCCCATGGAAAATCCCCAACCACCACATGCAAAACACAAACATGGGATCACAGAACATTCTGGGTTGGAAGGGACCTTAAAGGTCATCTAGTCCAACCCCCTGAAGTCAGCAGGGATATCCACAACTAGAGCAGGTTGCTCACAGCTCCAAACAACCTGACCTGCAATGGTTCCAGGCATGGGACATCTCCCACCTCTCTGGGCAGCCTGGGACAGGGGCTCACCACCCTCAGAGTAACCTACCTCTTCCTTCTATCTAGTCCAAATCTTCTTTTGGTTTAAAAACATCACCTCTTGTCCTGACACAACAGGTCCAGATAAAAAGTCTGTCCCCAGCTTTCTCATAGGTCCTTTTAGTAGTAGCAAGCTGCAGTAAGGTCTCCCTGGAGCCTTCTCTTCTCCAGGCTCAACAACCCCAACTCTCTCAGCCTGGCCTCACAGCAGAGAGCTTCCAGCCCTTGGTTCATTTCTGTGGCCTCCTCTGGACCCACTACACCAAGTCCATGACTCTGCTGTGCTGAGGACTCCAGAGCTGGCCCCAGCACTGCAGCTGAGGTCTCCCCAGAGCAGAGCAGAGGCAGAATCCCCTCCCTGCCCTGCTGGCCAGGCTGCTGGGGATGGTTGTTTTCTGGTCTATGAGCACACATTACCAGCTCATCTCCAGCTTTTCACCCACCAGTACCCCAAGTCCTTCTCCACAGAGCTCCTCTCCATCCCTCCATCCCCAGCCCGGACTGACAAGCCTGTTGCCTTCTCCTGACTTTAGAAGACACACTGGAAGCAAGAAGCAAGCAGTGTCAAGAGCGAGGTGTCCCTGGCTCAGCAGCTGCCCCTGCACCATGACTTGCCCCTCAGAACCAGTCCTCCTCCTCCACAGTTCCCCAGCAGCAGTCAGGCTCAGAGGACAAACAGCCACATCTCCCATTTCTTTGGGATTCAATTCACCAACTTACCACTCCTCTGTGCTGGTGTTTGCACCCCACAGCTCTAGGGCCCTCTAGAGCTGGTAAGGCAGAAAACCCATGTCTTTTTTACTGGAAAAAGATCCTTCAAGAAGTCTGAGTGAGGTTTCAGGAGCAGCTGGAGCTCCTCTTTGGACGCTGTTTACCCATTTAGCTGATCTCAGCTTTCCAAACATGGTGGCAGCTGAGCCCAGGGGTGAAGCACAGCCTGTGCCCATACTGCCCAAATTATGCTGGCTGTGAATGCAGGGGGAGCAGGGACCAGGTCACTCTGCCCAGCATGGGGGACCACCCCCTCACCTCATCCTTTTCCAGAGGCACAAGTATGTTCATCCTCTCATTTTCAAGCTTCCTAAGTGCACTCAACCAGTTTTTCCTGTTTTCCTTCAAATGAATGGTCACCCCTGAAGGGAAGCCAGTGCTGGGTGCTTCTGAAGAGCCCTGAGCATGGTGCAGCATGGTGGAACATCTCCTGGGCATTCCTGCTGGGAAATGCTGCAGAGCCCTTTGGGGGCACTGGATGCCAAATTTCAGTGCCTGCCTCAGCACCTTCCTCTCCTCTCCATGCAGCAGGAACACCCAAGTGGCTGCTGGCACCCACCACTACCACCCCTCAAGTCCTCACATCAATGTGGGCAGCCTCCAGGAACCCCAGTGTCCTGTCCCCCTGGGCAAGTGCTGGTGGTCACCCCAGACTGGTGCCTGCAACCCCACAGGGTGTCTCTGGGTAACGGGTCACTGCTGTTTCCTGGCAGTGCTTCAGCAGGGAAGACGAGGAGGGAGAAGGGGGGAGAAGAGGGAGGAGAAGGAGGAGGAGAAGGAGGAGGAGAAGGAGGAGGAGGAGAGGAGGAGAAGGGAGGAGGGGAAGGAGGAGGAGAAGGAGGAGAGGAAGGAGGAGGAGGAGGAGGAAAAGGAGGAGAAGGAAGAGAAGGAGGAAAAGGAAGATGATGAGGAAGAGGAGAAGCAGGGAAGAGGAGGGAGGAGGAGGAGGAGGGAGAAGGAAAAGGAGGAGGTCTGGTCCATTCCAGTGAGCTGTGTTCAGTCACACCAGGTTTCCATGTGCACCCATGTGTCCCATGTTTCCTCCTGTTTGAGTGGCACCAGGTTAAAGTGAGACTTGCAGTCGTGATTCAGCAGCTCTCAACTCTTCTCTAGGAAAGAAACTCCTCCATGGCTACCACTTCTGTTCAGGTACCAGTCAGTTTGATGCAAAACCCCAATGTTTCTGCTAAAGCAGATAGTGGCAACATCCCCATCCTCCTCCAAACACATCTCAACAGCCCTGACCTGTGCAGGGAGCAAGTTTGGGACATCAGCCTCGGATGGAGACATGAACCTCCTTTCCTGGGTCCTGTGGCAGCAGCCACCCTCCACCACATTCAGCAAGATTCTGAACAGCTTCAAAGCAAACAAATGGTGTTGTGTCCCTTCTCCTGGTGTCACCCACAGCAGCCAGTTGTGCTGACCTGCTACAGGGCAAAACATTTAGACATCTCACTTTTAACAGTCATCTGCATCTCTCTGTGTGCCTAGATGGAGACTAGTTTGGAAATGCAGTAGAAAAGACAACTACCATGAAACCACCAGGGTTTTTTGCCTTGCTTTCAGTGGAAGCAAGCCCAAAATGGAGGCTTTGCAACCTCTCAAATACAGAATTTTGAGTTCCCAAGAGATTATTAATTTGGGAATTTAAAAAAAAAAATGCAGCAGAGTTATTTTGTAACAAAAATGTTGAATGTCCAAACTAAGTCAAAAGTTAAACATGTCACTGCCAAACTGCTGCAAGGCCCAACTGCTATATTAAGAAAAGAGATCATAAAACAAACAGAACTCCAAACAACTGCAGGCCATGGTAGCCAACATCCAACAGCAATACTTCTTTGGCTAGCTGTAAAATTCTAATTACAACCACACCAAAAATTAAAATAAATAAATAACTCCCCAAATCCAATCAGGATCTTTCCTGCCCTGTCCCCAGGGAGCAAATTTACCCCATCATGGCTCTAAAAATGATTTCCATGTGTTAATTAATTCCTGTGAAAGATTAACTCTCTTCTCTTCATGTTCCAGTCAAAGCCATGTGAAGGCCTCAAGTTCAGCCTCAGCTGAGCACCCAGCTATGGGACTTCTCCACATCTCAGGGCCCAAAGAGATGCCCACAAAGCAAAATGTCAACCTAAGCAAACTTCTACCCAGCCAGGTCTGGCCTCAGCAGCAATCACACAACAGGGCCAAGGAAAGGCCTCTTTAGCTGAGGTGCAATTGCTCCTCTGTGCTGATGGAGACCTGAGTCATTCAGGTGGTTTCTGGGGATCCATCTCATTCTCTAGCTCTTCCTCCTTGTCCTGCAGCCCATGTAGCTTGCTTCTGCTACCACAACTCTAAGTTGGTGCTGGTGCTGGTCCCCTGCAAGCTGGTGCTGGTCCCAAGCTGTGTCCTCCAGCAGCCTAGCCCAAGAAAAGCACTCATCCAACAGGGACTTTTCTTTCCTCCTGGTGGCTGTTTGTATCAGCCCCAAAAGGCCAAAAGGGCCCCAAATCCTACTCAGAGACAGCTTGAGACCAGGGAGGAGGACTGCTGCTTCCAACAGCAAGGAAGAGCTCAGCCACCTCCAGCCCCATCAACTTAAAGCAATCCCTAAGACTGTTTGCTTTGCCAATAGGGAAGGACAGCAGAAAGCCTGCAGGCACCAGTTACATCTCAACATCACAGTATTTATAGCTATGAATAATAAGAGCTTTTCCAAAGCACTACAGCAGCAAGGCAGAACTCAAGAGAAATTCAATTTTTAAAGGATGATGAATTGTGATACACTGAGATTTTTATGCTCCTATGACTATTAAGAAGCCAATGATATTCATTTTAGTAAAGCAAAAATTGAATAGGGCAAAGCATTGTTCACAACTCAGCCAAGAGCAACCACTGCTGGAATCTGCACTGATCCCCACCACAGCTGGGTAGATGCTGACAGAACCACAGGATGGTTTGGTTTGGAAGGGACCTTAAAGATCATCTCATTCCAACCCCTACACAGTGAGCAGAGACATCTTCCACTAGAGCAGGTTGCTCAAGGCCCCATCCAGCCTGGGCTTCAACATTTTAGGGATGGGGCATCCTCAGCTTCTCTGGGCAACCTGTTCCAGTGTCTCACCACCCTCACAGTGAATAGTTTCTTCCTAATATCTAATTCAAATCTCCCCTCTTTTACTTTAAACCAGTGGCCTCTCATCCTGTCACTACACTCCCTGATCAACAGCCCTCTCCATCTTTCCTGTAGGCCCCTGGAGGGTCAGCTGCTTGCTGTGGACCTCCAAGGACAGCCATACATTGCAGGACCCAGACCCCTGTTCCAGCACATGAACCCTCACATCTCATTTTGTAGCCCCCAGCAGACCCAAGCTCCTCATCCCCTCCATAGCTGGGTATGTCACATAGACAGTACCTGCCCAAAACACCAGCAGAGAAACAGCTGCAACAGGCTAAAGGAGAAGCCTGATGTCAGAAGAGGCAGGTAGTGTAGGTAGAGTCCCTCCACCCTCCAGCTTCTCATCTTCCTCCCAACCACACCCATGGGATCCCTACTGCCCACCCTCTCCTCTGCTGTTTTCACAGCCTCCTGCTCCAGAGCTTGGGCAAGAAGGTAAACAGGTCTCTCCTGACCCCCAAACCCACACAGACACTCTCAAAACCTCTTTATTCTCCTCTAAATCTCATCATTTAACTTCAATGGCCCTTGGAAAAGGCTTGCTGAGCCTCTTAATGATGCTCCATGGCACATGTAGCTCTCTCCTAACAAACCCTTTGTAGGCCACACACTGGTCCAAGAGCAGGGCAGCTCTGCCCAAAAGCCTGCTCCACTGCAGGCTCACACAAGGGACACTTACTGCTGCCTCTATGGGACAGATGTTACACACCAACACCAACCTTGGGCCTCCCCAAGAACACACCAGGTCTACCTAGAGAGGCAAGAGACTCCTAAACACCAGCTCTGAAGGGGGAAAAGCCATTGGGGAAGCAGATTTCATGACTTCACAGGCATTCAACCAATGGGTGCTACCAGCATGGCTGGAGGCAGGTAACTCACTCCTGGCCACCAAACTCCTGTCACTGAGCACCCCAGCTGCACCTCAGGGGAGGCACAGAGCTGACCCCCACGTGTGCTGTCCCCTCCATCACACTGGCAGCAGGGCTTTGGGTGAGTTACAAACAGAGGTTCTTAAAACACAGATCTAGGCATGAGTTATGTAGACACCTAAAACCTTCCCCACCACTTTCAACCCACTCCAAATGGAGAGTTACAGGTGACTGCACTGACTGCCCCAAGTGCCAGGAGCCCTGGGGACTGCAGTGCCACCCCCATGGACATGAAACAGCTGGGGCTGACCCAGCTGTGAAAACATGGCCACGACCATGACCAGTGTGGAGGGACACCCATCTCTTCATTCCCTGTGGACTCTTCCCAAGCCCAGGTCCTCCTCCTCAGATCCTTTCAGACTCCTAAACAAGGACTGGGTTTTTGATGGACACCCCTACCATGTCCTACCACACCAAACCTCAGCAGGTCACAAGGAAACAAAAACATGGACTTTTAACACAGAAGGAGCTTCCAAAGAGGTCAGGTCAGTCTGTTTCTGTAAGCACCATGTAACATTGTCCTCTCTAGCAAAAAAAAGGTGGAAAAAATATAACTATGAGGAAATGGTAATTACTGTGGGCTGCTGGCAGACTCAAAGAGACTCCCATACCCATGGCAGATACAACAAACACACCTCAGACAGAGCAAGGTAGGGAAAGGATCCCAAATACTTCTTCTGCAGGTGTGAGCACCCTGTGCCAAGCTGGCTACAAAGGTCTGGGTGAGACATTCAGCCTGCACGTTCTCCTAGAGGAAAGAAGGAGGAAAACCAGCCTTGTCTGACAGACTTGGCTTTACTTCCTGGTAAGATTGATGGCTTTGGTTGAGAAACATAACTATTTTAGCACAAGAGACTGAGATTTTTGCAGGGCTTACTATTGCACAAGATGTTGATTCAAAAAATGCAATCAGCCCTAGATCAGTAAACTCATGCTAAGTGGATTAAAAAATAGCTAGTTGATGAATTTGGAAAACTAACTATAATAAGGGAATCTTCATCTCTTCCAAGAGTAAACAATCCCTGAAAGGATTCAGTATCTATTAATGATTCACAAGCAGCCAGAAAATCATTCCCAGTCATGTTTTCTGAGAACACAACATTAAAAATTAGCTGCACATAATTAAAGAGGACAGGTCACTAACACGGGGCCATCTGGATCCAGGGCTCTGCAGGGCTCCTGTAAGCAAGGTGCAGTCCTCAGCAGCCTAACATGAGACTGTACAACTAGGAAAGAAGAAAAAACACAACCAAAAACTAAATCACCACGAAGCAGATGGACAGTGGCCTGGAAGAATGGCTGGAAACCACTTAGTTGTGGTGGTGAAGAACAAAGGGAGTCCTGCTGACCACGTAAGGCTGTGGAGAGGGTGGTCAGGGGCGTTCAGAAGAGGATGATGAGGTTGTGAAATGTACTGACACCATGACCTTGTGCAACACCATGTAGTGTGGCATCATCATTTGATGTGACATCATTATTTGGAGTGACATAACAATTTGGTATGACATAATCATTTGGGGTGACATCATCATTTGATGTGACATCATTCTTTTGTGTGACATAATTCTTCTGTGTGATATCATTGCCTTGTGCAGTTTCCATTTCTTGCTCAACAATCACAAACAAGGTGGGAATGAAAGAGGCACATCTACCACTCAACTCTTGGTATCCTACAGCATCTACCTGAAATGTGTCCATCTCTTCTCACTGACCATGGACATGGGCATCCAAAACTGGGAGAGACTAATACCATTTCCAGAGCCTTGAAATCAGGGCCACAGACCTTTTTCTAAAGATAAACTCTGGGCCAAACAAAACCCACAGGTTTGACTCTGGAGTTGCTGCCCTGGGCAGGGCAGGAGGTTGCAGCTGCATGGCCATGAGACCTTGCAGGCTTGAAAGCTCCCAGGCCACGGCAGGTGGACAGAGCATGGTCTGGACTCACACTGGTGCCATTCAGACATTAGAGCCAGCTCCATTTTCCTCCCTCCTTCCTGGCCTGGATGACTGCAGTCCAAGAGCCTGTTGTTCTTTGCTGAATTACTCAGAAGGGTTTCTGTCAAAAACAAAGCAAATTTGATCACATCTAAAAAATCTCTGCCTAGCTTAGACTCAGGGATCCTGACTTACAGTTGCAGAACCCAAGGAAGGAATTGAGTTAGCAATTATTTTCTTCCCACTTTGTCTTCCCAACACCTTCTCCTCCTTGGCTGCCCAATTTATTTTTTATTACTGCCCTAGATGGCAGCTCCAGAAATGAAACACTTAACCTCTGTGAGCTGCTTCTCTTAATGACCCCACAGCAGTCTGCTATTCATTCCAGCCCAAAGGAGAAGCCCAATCTGTTCCTGCTGCATTAGCCAGAGGCTGTTAGAGGCAGCCCAGGGAGTAGCCATGGCGACCTCCTCCACAAGGAAATCTGGACTTTTCCAAAGCCTATTGTCAGTGCTCAGAAAAGCCAAAAGAGAAGCAACTTCCTTCTTTTTTATGATGATGATGATGCTTATTATTTACTGCTCCTTCAGAAGAGAATTCCACACCAGGGAAAGATGGCAGAGAGGCAGCAATAACGGCAGGGCTGACCCACAGGCTGAGCAAACAGGCTCAAGGTGTGGAGAGGTATTGTTGGAGTAGCTCAGCTCTGACCTGGCAATAAATAATCACCTTTGTAACAACACAGCAAGTGATCTCCTTGTACACCAGAAGCCCTCTTAGCACCTCTGCTAAGCCTACTGGCTGATGCCTAACTGGCTGCTTATCTACAGCCTACACAAAAACTCAGTCAAGTCTAGCAGGACAAAGCCACCTTGAAGCTATGAGGTGGTATTTTTCTGCCTCTCAAGAGGACAAGGACAAGGCAAATGAATATAGCTTCTAGGGAAAGAGGGCTCCAGAGGCTCAAGTAAACCTCACCCAATCACTCTAACCATTCAAAGCTATGAGAAACACCAACCAAAGTGTCTAGAACATCCTGGTGTCTCCTCAACACTAGTTAATATTGACAATTCCAGTGTGAGCTGATGAAGTAATTTCTCTTTAGTTCTTGTGCCAGGAAATCTAAGACATGTTGTACAACTTGCCCAGAGCCACAGAAAAAGATTTTGTGAGAACCTGACATTTATCTCTTCAATGTTAGTCCTGCATTTTATTCATAAAATCACTCCTGCATTTTGGAGAGGTTATCTAAGTGCCTTGGGTTATCCCCAGCCTCTCCTGGGCAGTCAAAGCATCAAGAAGCCAATAGACACAACCTGGCCAGTAAAAGGGAAAATATGAAGAGCACTTCAACCCCCTTAATGCTACTGCAGTTATTATTAAATGGAAAGAGGGTCATTTGATTGCTTTCCAAAGCTAAGAGTGTTCCAGGATGGAGGGATCCAGGTGGTGAATTCCACAATGGAGAACAGCATCCAAAGAGTGTTTGTGCAGACTGAAACACAAGCAGCTAGGATACATCACCAGGTGTTGCTCTTTGGGGTCTGTTGATAGCTTTCTCTCAGAAAAAACAGGGAGGTTTTGAAGTGTTTCCATGTGGCAGGTAACACAACCACACACTGTCATCAGCTGCTGAGCAGAAACACAAGTGGAAACATCAGCAAGTTGCCAGAGCTTCTTGATTCCCCAGAACGTGACATCTGGACTTGGTAAAAAGACACAAGTGCCCAAGACCCAAAAAGAGTCTGTTCCAGCATCTCATTGTTCATCACCCACCAAGGGTGCAGACCTTACTCTACCCCCAACCCACCCAACAAGCAGCTCTGGCTCTCCACCAAGATCCAGTCTTCAAACAGCCAGAGCCCAGGCTCCAGGTCACACCCTGCCACAGTAACTTCTCAGGACAGATGTGACACTTCCCACCCCATTCTGGCAGTCAGTGAAGGGCATCTGCTCTTCAGGACTCTGGAGGCATCCTTGATTCCTGCCCAGCCATACAATCCAGCTGTAGAACCTTCCTGGCCAGCAGTGACAATGCCAGACAGTGACACTCACAGAGGTGGCTCAGCACCCAAATACATTGGCCAGGCAACAAACAGTGCTGGCCAGCACACATGGCTTGGCATGCAGGCTGCCTGATGGGCTGGCAAAGCCAGTGCCACCACCACTGTCTTCCTCCAGCAATCTCTGGGCAAAGATAAAATCTGAACATAAAGCATAAATCTCAACCCACATGTGTTCAGGGAACACAAGATGTGCACCCCAGGTGCAACTGGTACCAGGTACCCCTGGAAGGTGCTCCTCACCCTCAGGCACAGTTCAGCATACTCAAAAAAGTTCTTTCAGTTGCACCTTACACTGGAGATGAGGTAGAGAGGAGGTGACAGAAAGGCAGGATGGGAACTTTTAGCAACTCAGATTGCACAGCAAAACAGACTGGAATATAACAAGGGAGGTTACCTGGACCCCTCCCCGAAACCAACTGAGAGCTTCTGACTACACCAACTAAAGCACCAAAACAGACAGGCCCAGTAAGCTGCTGGGTGGCAGGGGAGGACTTTTATCAGTTGGCCTTGATGACTTTGAAGGTCTTTTCCAACTGAGATGATTCCATGACTTGCTAACTCCAGACTGCTCCTTCCTGAAGAGCTCCTCCAGCCCCACCACAAGCTGCTCTACTCCACTCACAAAGCTTTGCTACAACTGACCAGGTTTCATTCTGTGGGGTTTTTGGTCTTCCTAAACATTTTCATAGAATCACAGAATACACTGAACCAGAAGGGACCCAAAGGACCATCCAGTCCAGCTCCCAACCCGGTGCAGGACACCCCAAGAATCACTGCATGTGCCAGAGAACAATGTCCAAGTGCCTCTTGAACTCTGCCAGGCTTGGTGCTGTGACCACCTCTGCTGGGGTGCACACTCCTTTGCTCTCCCAGTAACCTTCTGCCACCCATGCAGAGCCCACAGGGGTGCCTACACCCATCCCAGTGACAGCCAGTGCTGCCACTACATCCCCTCTCCACCAGAAAGGGGTGCTCTCAGAGCACAAACATCACTGTTCATAGCAGGGATGATCTGGGCTGGTGGGCTACAAACTGAGAGACAGCCAAAGGTCCATCCATATCACCAGTTACCCAGTAAGACCAGTAACACTGTCTGGATTGCCCATGAGGGTAGGAACCAGAGCCCTGAGCTCATCCTGCCCATCCACACTCACTGCCATGGGCTCAGATGCTTTCAGTGCCTGCTGAGACCTGAGAATATCATCACAGGTCGTGGCTCTGCTCCACACAACCTGTGCCCAGGGTTCCAGAAGCATGGAGGGAACTGAATGTTTTCCCTTTGCAAAGTTGTGCTATTGCTCTGAGAGCTGCCAGTGATGACAGCTTCCTGACATGTGCTCCCCAGGGCCCAGAGGGGCACAGGAGAAAAGGAAACACAAATTCTGAATCTCTGAATAAGTGTGATGCCCAATACTGAACCCAAAGATAAAGGCAACTTCAGACCAGTTTCAAAACTCCTACTTTTGCAGCATGCAGGAACCCAGGGAAGGGGAGGGTGCCAAGCTGCAGCCCAAATGTGCATGGAAACCACCACCTCTGCTCAGAGCCCCATCCACCCCAACAGCAACTACCCCTCAGCTCTCTGAGCACATCTCACCCCATCACCTATACTACATTACAAGGAGCAGCTGGGGGAGCTGGGGTTGGTTAGCCTGGAGAAGAGGAGACTCAGGGGAGACCTTCTCACTCTCTGTAACTCCCTGGAAGCAGGCTGGACCCAGGTGGGAGTTGGTCTCTTCTCCCAGTGAAGGAAGAGGAAATGGCCTCAGGCTGTGCCAGGGGAAGTTCAGGTTGGACAGGAGGAACAATTTCTTGCCCAAAAGAGTTGCTAAGGCCTGGCCCAGGCTGCCCAGGGCAATGGTGGTGTCACCACACCTAGAGGGATTTAAAAGCCATGGAGATGTGCTGCTGAGGGACATGGTTTAGTGGTGACCTGGCTGTGCTGGTTAATGGTTGGACTTTATGATCTTAAAGGTCTCTTCCAATGTACATAACTCTATGATTCCAAGATCCACACTTCCAAGAAGACACAATCTTCCAGCTAGCCAACACCAAAGAGCTCTGCCCAACCTTATTCTCATGACTGTGATGAATGGAGCTATCCTGTATCAGAATGAAAGCTGCCAGGCCTAGCTGAGGTTGTGGACACAACACCAGCCTCATTGTTGTGCTCTCCTGGATACAGAGGAAGGCTTGGCCTCTTCACCTTATTCCAGCAATGATCTCCAAGTGTTGTGAACAGTGCAAGCAAAAGCAGCAAGAGCTGCATACCCCAGGACACTTGAATGAAAAACATCTGTTTTTTCTAGCAGTCCTTGAAAGAAGTGCTCTCAGAAAGGAAAGCATCATTACCCTGCTTCCACAGCTCAGGTAGACACACTGCTTCAGAGTGTGACCTTGCAGGATGCCTTGCTCCAGACCTGGCAGTCTTCATTCTTCACACACTGTGTGCAAAACTCCCTCTGGCTCCTGAATCCCCTGCTTCTCCCTGGCTTTGGGCAGGACCAAACCTTTTATGAACTATCTGAAAAGCAGCTGGACCACACTTGTGGATGAGTGACTGTGTGAGGAGGACTGAGTAGGCTCAGACCATGGATCCATACAAGCCACTACTCTGTCCCCACCAGTGGCTGGGTTAGGAGAGCACAATAAAGCCAGGAAAAGCCCTGGGAGTCTCCAGATTAATCTGTGAGCTGCAGCACAGGGCCTTCAGGGGCACAAGCTGCTGCCTTTCTGCTTGGCCACTGTTGGCAGGAATTTCTTTCATGAATTAATGCAGTTGCTGCTTTTTTACTACTTTATAAATATAAAATGTAATGCCAGACTTACAGACAGAGAGGATGCAAGGAGCTTGAAGCATTCCCATAAAAACCATCTGAAATACTTTCTCCACTGAAGGGCCAACACATCACACACACAAAGGAAACAGAGAAGGATCAACTGAAAGGTGACTTGGAGAGAGCAAAGCCAACCAAACCTGCTTCTTAGTGCATGACCTGCCAAATCCCATGAGCCCCTCAGCCCTGGATGGGAGCACAAATGGAAGCATGAACTAACTGCTAAGCAGTAGCACAGTGAGGTGGCTGGGTGCTGGGGGTGGAGTGGAAGCCACACCAGTGAGTGTGGTCAGCATCTGTGGGGACCTGGCAGTGATGCTGTGGGGATGAAGAGCAGCCCATGGCAGTTAAAATTCTCACTCAGCACCAGGAACTGGCTGCAGCCACATCTCTCTATGCTTTATTTTTCCCTCCCAAGCCCCACACTGCACTGCCAGGGCTCTCCATGTTCAGTTTGGGCCTCAGGTTTTTTTGCCACATAAGAAGGACACATACTGTGGGAAACAAACCAAACTCTTTGTAGCACAGCTGACTGTCAGAAAACCCTTCCAAGGGGTGTGAGGATGGACTAAGCAACACTGCTGAATCAAAGAGTCACATTCAAGAGACTACCACAAGCTGGCTGGGAACCCTCAGCCAAGCCAAGGTGCTGAGCAGTCCCAGGTCTGTACACACATCACCTACCTGCAACCTGCAGTAGGCTCAGAAGAACAAAACTAAGATTTCTTCTTTGTTTTTCAGTTTTTAAATGAACTACACAAACCTAAGGACATTCCACCTTCTGCTATTTTTTTTTTACTATGATTTTTTAAGGCTCAGTGTGATAGATGTCAATCTGCTTGAAGGTAAGGAGGCTCTGCAGAGGGATCTGGCCAGGCTGGATCGATGGACTGAGGTCAATGGGATGAGGTTCAACAAGGCCAAGTGAGAGTTCATGAATTTGGGTCATAACAACCCCATGAACACTCCAGGCTTGGGGCTGAGTGGCTGGAAAGCTGCCAGGTGGAAAAGGACCTGGGGATGTTGGTCACTAGCCAGCTGAAGATGAGCCAGCAGTGTGCCCAGGTGGCCAAGAAGGCCAACAGCATCCTGGCTTGGATCAGCACTGGTGTGTCAGCAGGACTGGGGCAGTGATAGGCACTGGTGAGGCCACATCTCCAATAGTGGGGTCAGTTTTGAGCCCCTCATTACAGGGACACTGAAGCACTGGAGTGTGTCAAAAGAAGGGCAACGAAGTTGGTGAAGGGTCTGGACCACAAGTGCTGTGAGGGGCTCTATAGCCTGCAGAGAAGGAGGCTCAGAGGAGACCTTCTCACTCTCTACAACTCCCTGGAAGGAGGTTGGAGCCAGGTGGGGGTTGGTCTCTTCTCCCAAGAAAGAAGTGGTAGAACAAGAGGAAATGGCCTCAAGTTGTGCCAGGGAAGGTTCAGGCTGGACATCAGGAAAAGCTTCTTCCCTGAAAGGGCTGCCAAGGCCTGGCCCAGGCTGCCCAGGGCAGTGCTGGAGTCACCATCCAGGAGGAGTTTACAAGCCATGGAGCTGTGGTGCTGAGGGACATGGTCTAGTGGTGACTTGGTAGTACTGGTTAACAGTTGAACTTGGTGATGTTAAGGTCTCTTCCAACCAAAACCATTCTAAGATTCTCTGATACCACTTCAGTGAGCAAAATGTTTTGCTGAACTGCTCGTGGTCTCCATACTGGGAGAGAAGAGCTGAAAAGGTTGACACCAGACCAGGTTTTGACCTGTTCTCCAGCATTTGGACACTTCAGAAACAGTGCCAAATAATTTAACACTTGACATTTATTATTTTAAAGCTGCTGGCAGCACAATTTGCAAAATCTATTTCAAAACCTATTTCTACTTGAAATGTTTCCACCATTTAATAAAATTACAATGAAAACTCAGCCTAACTTTAAATATTGTTTTCACATCACTGCCTCCAGAATTTTCCTGTGCTGTAGTTGTGGAGGAGAACCAGAAAATGAAAAGCAAAAGTGATCTCAGCCTGCCTTCATCTCTAAAAGAGATGCAAAATACAGCTTCCTAGGGTGGAGATGTTACTGCATTTGGTTTAGGAACCTTTGTCTCTGCCAGCAATGGAAGGAAGAAGTTTTCCAGACCACTTCAGTGTTGACTTTTTCCCATGTCAATCTGGACCCCTCTTTCTGAAGGGCCAGTGATGGCCAACCACAACAGCCCCACACCCCATGCTGCCTCCTGCTTCCCACAGCCCATGGGATGGGCTCCCAGGAGCTGGGAAGGGACCAAAACTGGACAGTGATGAGAGACCCAAGCAGGTAGGGCTTGGCCCCAAGGGGTTGGTGGCTGAGGAGTGTTGAACTGCAGAAGCAGGACTGTGGCCACAGGGACAACAGCAGCAAAGGCAGCAGCTCCTCCAGCCCCTTGGGTTCCAGCACATCACAACATGGGTGACTTTTATGAAACTTCCTCTCTCCATAAATGAAAGTCAGTTGCCTGCTTCTGTACCTAACAGGAAGCCTGTGCTACCCTGACAGCAAAAAACACCTCCCAAGGCAAAGCCTGTGTGATTCCTCATCTGGCCATCAGCCACAGACATGAGCAGCACCCAGAAACCAAGAGCACACTTGGGTACCACACAGAGCACACACTGCACACAGATACTATTACCCAGCTCATGATTTCCCACATAATGCCCCTAAGGAAAAGCCCCTGGCAAGAAGCATCCAAACACATGCTCATTGGATCACATCAAATCAAAACCATTATGGTTGGAGAAGCCCTCTGAGATCATCCAGTCCAACCAGTCACCCAACACTACCATGACCACCACCAAACCATGGCCCCAAGCACCACATCTAAACATTTTTTAACACATCCAGGGATGGTGATTCCACCACCTCCCTGGGCAGCCTGGGCCAGTGCCAGATAACCCTCTGGGTGAAGAAATTCTTCTTCATATCCAATCTGAACCTCCCTGACACAACTTGGAGCCATTTCCTCTAGACCTGCTACTACAGGATGTTACCAGCAAATAAACACCTTCTCCAAACCCAGAATTCTCTCCAGCAGATCCTGAACAAAACCAGATCTATGGGCATTGATTGGTTACATCTTGCAGGGAACACAGATTTCTTGCTCTTTGTAGACCTCCAAGTCCTCTCACCCCAAGCAAGCAAGAGAGGAAGGACTCTCATGCACGTAGCCAGCATCAGCACACCTGCAGGAGCAACTTAGAGCAGCCAGGGAAAATGCAGTCATTGTGTCAGACACAGGGGATGGCAAATGATCAGTTCTTCATGGAGCAGGGGGAGAACACTTATTCCACAGTTGCTTTGTACCTAAGAGAAGCCTTGGCTCTGAATCTTAACTACTCCTTGAATGCTCCTATGAGACTGTGAGGGTGCTTCAGGGATCATCCAGTGTTTCTATAATTCTACTGAGGAAAGAAATGGGGAGCTGCTCCCATTGAGCCACAGCAGCATCTCATCCAGTCCATAACAGACTGCTAAGTTGGGGGAAAATCTTGAATTTTCATCAGAGACACCCAAAAGGTCAGCCTTTCTTAGGGGATTTCAGCCATCTGAGTGCCCTTTTGAGCTACAATCTTGAAATTAGGAATAATTCATTCATTACAGACTGCTGATTACAGGGGGGGGGTGGAAAAACCCAGAAATTTGACATTTCTTTCCAGTTCACCAAAAGGTCAGTCTACTGATTTACAAAATTTATATTAATTTTAACTCTGAGGCTGTCACATTGGGCATGAGGCATCTACTTTGGAGAAATTAAGGTCACTTAAGGTCTCTATAGTTACATTTATCATCTTGAATGCAAGAAGTTCTCTAAGGCAAAAGTAATGCTGAGGAGCCAACAGCCAAAATCACCTCAGCTGGGGACAGCTGCCACTTTGAACACACTAAAATGAAAACCCAGGCTTCAAGTCTCTTCTTGCTGCACACTGCCAGATACCAACTGCCATTGCTCCATGAAACAAAGACAGACTAAAACTGGGGGTTGAACCATCCATCTCCCATGGCAGACTCAACATCCCCAACTCATACTGTCAGTGCTCTGAGCTCGTGCTGGCACCAGGCACTAATGCCAGCACCAGCCAGCTCCACTCCTGGAGATCCTCCTCTCAGAGCTCCAAAGCATGGAGAGATGATGATGACAGGGGTTCAAGGAGGAGGCAGCATGGAAGACTCCTTCCTGAGCAGCTGAAGCAGAGGAAGGCATGCTTCAGAACAGACTCAAAAGGCCACCAGGAGGAGGTGGGAGGTGTCTCCCACATACATGGAAAACACTGGAAAGCCACAAAGCATGAACCTCAAAGCACCTCGAAGGTGCTGGTGGAGCTTAAGCAGCCATCATGAGGGCTCAAACACAAAGCCTGGCCACCTTGTGATGCCACATGGGAGTGAGAAGACAAGCAAAGTTCAAGCAATTCCTCCCCCAAAATACCAAACCCAGAGACCAACTTGTTGAGATTTATGAGTCCTGTGATTTGTAAGTCAGTCATTAGCGGAGATTCACATCACACATCTCCAGACCCTGATGGAAAGCCCAAACCTCCTCCTGCCTCTCCCAAGGAAGCTCTGCTTGGGCAGCTCTTCATCAAAAGGCATGGAGAATCAACCTCATGTTTAGGAAGAGCAGCAACAAAGGCAGAGCAACCCCCACACCTGTTTTCCTGCCACAGTCAACAGCCCAGGCTGTTTCCCCATCTGGAGCCATCCTGGCCAAGGGATGCCTCCCAAGTTAGGAACAAAGCTCCAGCCAAGGCCAAACCCTCAGCTGCTCTAACCCAGGCCCACTCCCATCAGCCAGCACTGCTGCCCTCAGTTCTATTTTAATGGAAACATCCTTATTTTTGTAGGCTTTTTTATAAAGACACACTCACAGCCCATGAATGGAGCTCTGTTGGGGCTCAGCTCTGGCTCCCACAGCTCACCCAGGCTAACAGGACCTGCGTGCTCTCACTGCTCTGCTGCCTTCCCCTCACTCCTCACACAGCAGCCTGACATTATTTTCTTCTTCCAGAAGGAAAAGTGAAGGAAATCATCTTGCCACCACAGTAATTTTATGCTCCAGATATGAGCTCTACCCACCAAACCTCTGTCCAGTCTACTCCTGCTCGTGCTGTAAGCAGAGTTACATCTTCCAACTTCTTAAATACAGAAAGCTGGATTTTCCTGCTTTCCCTTTAGAAAACCAATCTTTAGTTCTGTACTCAAAACTGACCTTGGTAAAACTAGATTTTAAAAGACATTGCTACTTTTTAAGAAAATACCAGTTCCTCTTTGTATTTCATTTCTTTGGGGAAAAAAACCAACAATCCAAACCCCAATCAAACATTTGCCTTTTTTTTTTCTTCTTTTTAATTTAGTAACTTGTGAATTCATGCATTGACCCAGCTGAACCAAGGGCAAAGACTGTGAAATTCCAGTGCCCAGGTATTCAGTTACTGATTCAAGGCCTTCTGTGGAGTTAAAAAAAAAACAACAAACCAAACATAAAAGTGAGACTTAGTGAGGAAGAAATGATACCTCCAAATTAACAACTGAAAGGGGGGAAAAGGTCAACTGGGAAGAGATCAGCTGCTTGCTGTGCTGTGATGGGAAGATGGGGAGTGGGCTGGAAAGCATTAGCCCAATTCCATAAGAGAGTCTTCTGGCCAAATTGGAGGCAATAAAAAAAGTGAGAAATTAACATTACAAGGTAACAAGGAAGATGGAAGAGGTGGGAAAAACAAAAAGGCTTTTTATGCTTTTATTCCTGAAACTTCTTTCAAAGGCTTCCCTTCAGGAAGGAGCACTGAGCAGAAGCAGGAACTTGGTAAACAGCTGAAATAAGTCTGGGGGTGCCCATCCCAGGGGGGCAGAGGTGACCACAGTGGGTACTGGGGGCCACAGTGATGGTGGGGAGGGAGCATGGGCACACCAACCAGGGGACAAAACCACCACTGGCCATGTCCCTGCCTTCCCTTCCTCCTGTCCCTGAAAATCACATTGCATCCAACCCATGAGCCTCTGAGAATTTGCTAGTTTAGGAAAGATTGAATAAGCATGTAATTAAATTAATTACAGAATCACTGCTCTGCATCCCACTGCAGGAATTGCACTGAATCAACCAAATGGATTCAGAGCCACTTCCTAAATGTTTTCCAGTCAAATAAAACTTCAAGAACAGTTTCAAACCACTTACAACACAGGCCAGAAAAATCCAACCTTTCCACCCGTTTCCTTCACTTGTACAGGCATGTGCTCCTGAAGGGCATGACCTGATGTGGAGTGTTTCCCTTCCCAAATAAACAGCAGCTGCTTGGAGACAAACACCTCCTCTCCCTGCCTGCTGCCCGTGCCTACAGCCCCTGCCCTCATCTCCTGCCTGCATCTCCTCCTCACCTGCAGCCCCTGCCTGCATCTCCTCCCTGCCTCCATCTCCTCCTCACCTGCAGCCCCTGCCTGCACCTCCTCCCTCCCCCATTTCCCTGTTCAGTCACCCTCCAAGCCAGTTCCTACTCACACCACCACACATTTCTAACCCACTGCTCCTCTATGCAAGGAGGTGACAGGACAAACCCCCTGGTGAGCTCACAGCTAAAGGCTGCCTTGCAAAGCAGATGCACGAACTGAGGATGGATGAGTGGCTCCCACCAGGAAAAGTGCCTCCAGCCCTATAGCCACTGCCAGCATCTCCCTGCCTGCACCAGCACCACCAAGACCAGAGATGAGACTCGGATGCCTCAAACATCTGAGGCTCGTGTGTGCTCCCACACGGTCAGCTGAGCCAGCACGGCTGGAGCAAGGTGTCTGGTCTGGGTCAACAGGAAAGAACATCGTTCCTCCTAGCTGGGGGATGTCCAAGGTCAGAGGAGCCTCTTTCTTCACTGCAGGAGAGCAGAGGGGTGCAACCAGAGACACATTAACTACAAAGAGCACAGGCTGCATCCCAGCCCTGGCAAACATGAGCCCACAAGCAGCAGCAGTGGCACAGGCAGCACAGGAACAGGCACAGCCATCCGCTCTTCCAGGAAAACAGGAATAGACTTACGGTGCCTCCCCACATAGCCGGGGGCAAGGCTGACTCTGTTAATGCTTAATATGAAGGCAGTTTCACATGCCACCACCTCTGCAGTGCAGCTGGGGATGTGGTGGGACCAGCATGGTGCAGACAAGCCCCTTGTGCAGAGGGGATGCAGCAGGGCTCACTTGCTGCCTCCTCCTGCAGCTCTGGGTTCAGGGAAGAGGACCCTGGGGTTTCTGGGGGAAGCTGTGTGATGACTTGGAATAGGTTGCTTAGAGAGCTTGGTGGCTGCCCCATCCCTGGCTGTGTTCAAGGCCAGGTAGGACATGGCCCTGAGCAACCTGGTCTAGTAGGCGGAATCCCTGCCCACGGCAGGGGGAGTTGCAGCTAGATGATCTTTCAGGTCCCTTCCCACCCAAACCATTCTATGGTTCTATGACCTGGTGTGAGCTCTCTCCTTTGGACACTCACCTCCATTTCATGGAGGAGAAGCCAGCAGCTCCTGCTGTGCTATGCTAACACCAACCCTGCCAGCTCAGCCTGACATGGGCAGTGTGTCCCCCTCCCACAGTACCTTCCAGGTCCTTGAGGCACGGGTGGGCAGGGACTCATGGTCACACTGAACCCCAAACATGGCCATGGCAGCACAAAAGCCTGCTCTGGGCAAAGGAAGCACAATTGCTCACACCAGAAATCAAACACAAATGCTAACCTGGCTGACTTTACTCAAATTAAGTGAAGCAAGCTCTTCCACTAGCACTGCTGCTTCTAGAAAGAGGTCTACCCACAGCCTCAGTGGTTTCAGCTAGCAATGAAGGCAGCAGCCATAGCTAGCTTTCACAGCCCACCCTATGTGAGGTGCTGCTCCAAACCCACTGCAGAGGTGCCAAAGGTGGGAAAATTCAAACAGGCAGTATCTGAACTCCCACCAGACAGGTCCTCAAGCAGCAGGACACCAACACCACCTCTTGCTTCAAGATGGTCTATTTGTACATAGTAAACCTCACCAACTCCCCAACAGGCATGGACACCACCTGATGTGATCACTCACGATCTTCAACAAAGCCAGCAAATTACTGGAGAGTAACCAGCTTTGAAGGCTGCCACACTAGAGCTTGCTGACCCATGCAAGGATAAGCAGAAACAAAGTTATCAGTAGGGTTTTTCCCTCTAGTCTCCTGGAACTGCAGGAAGGGCCTGTTGTATAAAAATAGGTTACTGGCTGATGAAGCAGCTACCAGCATGTGCAGCCACATGTGCAACGGGATCTGGTCATGACCAGCCCAGAAGCCACCAGGAGCTTAATGATAGGACAGGCTCCAACACACCATAGAGACCTCCCCTTAGTCCAAACAGCTGCTGTGAGCAGCAAGATCTCCAGCAGCACCCACGACACAGAAGCAGTTGCCTCTTTCCTGGCTGGCAGTGACATAGGGCACCCAGTGGGTACTGAGCATCTCCTGTGCTGCTGCCAATGTGGATAGAGACCATGCTCACCAGACAGAACTTAACCTCCCCAAGGCGTTTCCATTAGCACATTAAAAGGTGTGAAATGCTTCCTTCCCACACAGGCATGGCCATTGCCAAGGGCTGAAAGCCAAACCTCTCCTTGGCATAACTAAACCTGCCTCCCAAACAGCCCAGGAATCGATGGTCTGGGTCTCTCCGGGCTTATGCTCCCCTGGCTCACTCCTTGTCTGCCCTCTCATCCATTACATACACTTTGCCCATGAAAATACCAGCAAAAACCTTCACAACGTGGCCAAGGCAGCTTCAGAGTGAACTGTGTAAACTGAGCAGTAAAAATTGGCAAGACCAGATGGGAGTGAACAAAACCTTCCAGGGAAAGCAAAGATGAAAAGGCTGAAGCATCTCCTGTGCTGACCATGCTCTGACGAGGGGATGGGAGGTGCAAACACCACCTGGGGACCTTCTCAACAGCTCTGCCGGTGGAAATGTATGGAACTGAAGATCAACAGTGGGAGAATGGGCAGAAACCACTCAAATCAGAGTAGAATGGCAAGAAAAGCAACAGATCTGTTCTTTATGTTAGGAAAGAGTAAAATCTGGTCTCTGATGGCCTTTATGTCTCAGATGTGAGTGCTCGGCAGCAGCCAAAGAAAAAAGAATCACAGAATCACAGAATGTTAGGAGTTGGAAGGGACCTCGAAAGATCATCTAGTCCAACCCCCCTGTCACAGCAGGGTTCCCTAGACCAGGTCACACAGAAGCCTGTCCAGACAGGTTTGGAATCTCTCCAGAGAAGGAAACTCCACAACCTCTCTGGGCAGTCTGTGCCAGTCTCTAGCACCTGAACTGGGAAAACATTTCTACGTGTATTCACATGGAATCTCCTGTGCTCCAGCTTACAGCCATTGCCTCTTGTCCTGTCACTGAGCTTCACTGAGAAGAGCCTGACCCCATCCTCCTGACACACACCTGTCACATACTTAAAAGAATAGATGAGGTCACCCCTTAGTCTCCTCTTCTCCAAGCTCAAGAGACCCAGCTCCCTCAGCCTTTCCTCATCAGAAAGATGTTCCAGCCCCTTCAGCATCTTGGTGGCTCTGTGCTGGACTCTNTGTCTCCCTGCCCAACTCTCCAGCCTGTCTAAGTCTCGCTGAATGGCAGCACAACCCTCTGGTGTGTCAGCCACTCCACCCAGTTTAGTGTCATAAGGTAAGGAGTTGTTTAAAAAAGGCCAAATAAACAGAAAAAACAACTGTGCCATGTACACATCCCATGCACAGCTGCATTCTGAACAGAGCCTGGAGGTGTGGCCATCCTGTCCCACAAGAGACTACCTCTGGGGAAGGCAGACAGCAAGAACTAAAAGGAAAGAAAACCCTTCAGCTGAGAGGAGGCAAAGGGGGAAAGGAGATGGGATCCCTCAAATGGGGGAAAGATGCCCAAATGCATCCTTGAGTGCTGCAAGTGTAAGCATGAGATGGCATGGGGGAGGTCAGGGTTTGCACCAGCCATGCTCTAGCCTAGACACAACCAAGATGAACATAAGCCAGCAGAGTGCCCAGGTGGCCAAGAAGGCCAACAGCATCCTGGCTTCGATCAGCACTAGTGTGGCAGCAGGACTAGGGCAGGGATTGTCCTCCTGGACTGGGCACTGGGGAGACCACACCTCAAATCCTGGGTTCAGTTTTGGGCTCCTCACTCCAAGAAGGACACTGAGGTGCTGGAGTGTGTCCAGAGATGAGCAATGAAGTTGGTGAAAGGTCTAGAGCACAAGTATATTGAGGAGTAGCTGGGGGAACTGAGGTTGTTTAGTCAGGAGTAGAGGAGGCTGAGGGGACACCTTCTCATTCTCTCTACAGCTCCCTGAAAGGCTGGAGCCAGGTGGTGGCTGGTCCCCTCTCCCAATGAAAAAGCAATAGGACAATAGGAAATAGATTCAAGTTGTGCCAGGGGAGGTTCAAGTTGGATATTAGGAACAATTTCTTCACTAAAACAGTAGTTAAGCATTGGCCCAGGCTGCCCAGGGCAATGGTGGAGTCACCATCCCTAGAGGGATTGGAAAAATGTGTAGACACTGAGGGCCATGGTTTAGTGGTGACTTGGTACTGCTGGGTTAATGGCTCCATTTGACAATCTTAGAGGCTTTCTCCAACCACAATAATGATTCTATGAAGGCAAAGACCTGAGCTGGCAATGCCTATGGCAGCCTCCTGTCAATGTGGGGAAGGGCAGAGGCCATGGCAGCACCAGCACCGTGGCACCGGTGCAGACCCCGAAGCATGGAGGCATTTCACCTGGAGAGAGGTGCAGGAGCTTGCACTGCTCAGGCCCATGACAGCTCACTGGGGAACATCCTTTGAGCTCGAGGGAAAGGAAGCAGGGGATGAGTTATGTGTTGTTTGACCTCAGGAGTAGAAATCCATCGAGTTTCCCTACCTCATCACTCCATCACTGTCAAGATTTCTGGGTGCAGAGGCAGGACAGGACACAGAAATGGCACTTTGGGCAGAACCTGCAAGTATTTGTTCCTTGGGGTACAGAAGGACAAAACAGGGTTTCTGAAACATTCAAGCAGGTTATGCTTCAATGTTAACCTGCTTTTAAAAGACTATTTCTACACTGTAGTGCTTTACACCTATACCTACAAAAAAAAATACTGATTTTCATGTTTTTTTGGTTTAGCCCAAAAGAATCCCAGTAACAAGGTGAAATCTGAATGTAAATTGAAGCAGCACAACATGTCTCAATAAACCATCAGATACAACACTTAAGGTATCATACACTTAAGAGTAGCTACAAGTAGCTCTGGCCACCAGCACTTTATGGGGAAAAAAAACACCTAAAATACAAAAGTAGAGAGTGCTCAGTCCCCTTCCTCACAGCACAGCCAGAGTTAACAGGGAAAGGCCAAGGCAGGTACTGGCAGTGTAAGGCAGAAGAAGTAAAACACTGCAGTAAATTCTCACCATAACAAGAAAATCCAACTGGTTCATCCATCTCCACCCCTGTGGCATCACTGGCAAACAGAGCAGAGTTTGCTCAGAAATTAATTTGGTCCCTGATGAAATTAGATGCTGCCCTCCATTGACACTCTCCTGATAAAGAGGTTTCTCATGAAGAAGAACAGCATCTCCAGAAAACTGCCAAGCTTCCCCAGGTCTGGGATTTTACCCTTTTTCCTGAGGTATGGTGCTCCAGCACACCAGCCTCCTCTGAAGATGGGAACAGAAGGTTGCTTTCATCTCATTTCTTGTTACCAGCCTTTTCTGCACTTCAGCAAGCTACAGCTTGGGAAGTCACTGCAAATGTTGCAAGAAATAGGGAGAGATACTCTAGCATCAGCATCAGAGCTCAAGCTGCTCAGAGCACACCTCATATCCTAGTCCCTTGGGAGAGGACAGGTTAGACCACAGGACATGAAGGTCTCCCTCATCCCACAGGCTCCAAATTAGCGGGTGAGAGCCCAGGAGCGATCAGCCTGCGGAAGGAGCTGCCACCACCAGAGGACAGAGGTGCTGAGCTCCTACCCCTGGGCCAGGCTGCACGGTATAGCCACTGCTCTTAAACCCAAACCCAACAGCTCTGCTCTGGGTGAATCAAACTGGCTGGTGCAGCTGAAGGAACCTGCTCAAGAATTGCTTCTGCAAGGGAGTGCAACTGCTCAAAGGCAATGTATGAAGGGTGCAGCAGGGCTACAAGACTTCTGGAGAGGGCAGAGGGCTGGAAAGGGCAATGGAAATAAGGCTGAGGGTTTTCATGAGTCTTCTTGGAGGGTGCCCTGGGCCTGCAAAGGAGCTCAGGGCAGGAAGATACTGAGATGCAATGGTCTACGGAATCCTGCTGTGGCAGGGGGGTTGGACTAGATGATCTTTCGAGGTCCCTTCCAACTCCTAATATTCTGTGATTCTGTGATTTTCCTACAGCCATGCTAAACTAAAAATCTCCATTTGACTTCATCTTAAAAGTAAGATCCATCAGCTTGCTGGAAAACAAGGACTCAATGGTCACTGTGTGGTTACAGCTAACAATTCCATGGTGAAGCCTGCAGGCACAAACCAGAGTAATGTGGTAAAAATCCAGCAGAGGCCTAGGAGCAACTGGAAAAGCAACTGTGTTGCTTGGAGGTGTTTCTGTCCCAGGACTCTGCAGTGTGACAGGAATCTGCACAGGGTCTGGTCCAAGCCCGGTGGAGGTGAGGTACCTCAGGGCAGCACCATGACCCAGGGGACATGGCACTGCTCCAGGGCTCAGGAACCCAGCTCCTGCTCCTGGCTGTGGCTCTGGCAACCCCGGGAATGGTTTATTTTTCAACCATTTGTAACTAGACTACAAACTGGATAACTCTATGGTGCTCAGCCCCAGGAGACCTGACCTCAGCCAGCAGTGCTGAGGAGCTGATGTAACACAAGCCAAAGAGCCACCGCTACCCAGCTGCACCAGAAAATGATGCCAGACCCCTGATGTTGTGTCCACAGAGAGATGATGATGACACCAGATTTGGTGCTGAGCCTCAATCATGCCATGCCTTAAAACACATGGTGGGAACAGAGCTGAGCCCTCGGCACCACGACCATGGTGCCTGGGATGGGCTGCAGGCAGGGTAGCCGTCCCCAGATGGTGGCAGGCACCGGCAGTAGCATACCTAGAGAGACAGCAAGCCCAAGGACAGCAGAGCCTGCCTGACAAGTGGGTAATTAATACACAACACGTTGGCTTTTGAATGACACTGCAGAGACAACCCCACCCAGGTCACAGCAGATCACACCCACGCTGCCTTACAGCAGGTTCAACTACATCACGTAAGCTGCTGAAGGAAACTTCTCTCCTCACATCCACACAATTACTGCACTTCAATCCTCTCTATTTTCAATGCCACAATCCTCAGCCCCTTATACCACCCCAGAGGTGAGCCCTTGAGTGGTCAAAGTGGTCTAATGGTATAGAGTGGTGCCTTCCTCCTTCCACCCACCCTCCTCCTCTCCCCACTCACTACTCCCCTCCCGAAGCCAATTTACTCACCAACCTGGCAGAAAGCCCTCACTTTCTCTCCTCTTGACAGCTTTTTTTTTTTAATGTGCTTTTCCTGGGTTAGGGAGATAAATCAACTCACAGAAGGTTCCAGCAAACACTAGCCCACGAAACAGGCAGCAGAAGAGCATGGACAGAAGGTAGAGGACCAGCACCTCCATCTTTTGGCAACGGCATGCTCTTGGCCAGGCTCCCTTCCCAATCTTTCAGGCTCTCCTTGCCACCCACTCCTCCCTTCCCCAGGATGACTAGCAGTGTCATTAACATCCCACAAACGAAGGCTAAGGGAGTTCACACTTCGAGTTACTCAGGAGCGCTGCTGGCAAGCTTGAGGAGACTATAACATGCTGGTCTGCCTTTGGATTGCACTTGGAAAATACTCCTCATAAAAAGCATGGAGCTATTTTTAAAGGAAATCCTGGATGCCTCTGAAGGTGAAGGCAGCAGCAGCCACAGAGGTGCATCAAGCCAAGGAGTCAATGGGTTGGATCTGGTAGCCTGACACTGCGTCACTACACCACTCCAGCAGCAGCAGCCAAGCAGGGAACGAGGCTGAAGCGCCGGCCAAAGCCACGGACCTGCTGAGGGATGCCAAAAGACACAAGAGCACAGCCAGGAGCATGGCAAGAGGATCTCCAGAGGACACACCAGCTGTTCAGTGGAGGCCAGAAACCACTAACGCGACACAGCCCAGTGCTGACGGCTGTGAGGACACAGTGCACGTCACACCGAGCACGGCAAGAGACAGCGAGCAGTTAGTGTTGTGCTTGCTTTTGTAAGGGATGATGCCAACAGGTCACCTGGTGAAAGCTCACTGGAGTGAGGATTTCACTGAAAATTACATTATCCAGCCTTCAAAGGCTCCCAACAATCCCTCCATGGAAGAACTCGTGAAGAAAAAGAATGAATCACTAAAACTGGAAAGAACAGAACTTCTTATTCACTACCAATCCAGTAACCGGAAGGGATCAAAAGCAGCAAGGCCTCCAGCCAAATGACTCCAAAGGACAAGACTGTCAAACAATCTCTCACCAACAAAACAAAGGAGCAGAGACAGAACAATTCATCTTGGGCAACTTCTTGCTCTCACTTCCCAGGAGAACAGGCAGAAGGTCTATGCAGCTACCTCTCCTCTGCCAGGACCTGAGCTCCAGGGATAAATTCTTCCAGAGCAATGCTTCCTAAAAGCAGTGAGTCCCAACACAATGTCCTGCATCCCAAGGTGATGTTGCAGCCACTCAGACCTGTGCTGTGATCCCAAAGGCACATTAAGAGACTCCTTACAGTCATCTCCTTCATTTACATTTGGGCTGATGGGAGGGACCTATCCAACCGCAGTGTGTGGACAGAGGGCAGAGCCACCAGCACTGCAGAGAGGTTTCGTTTTCACATTCTTTTTGAATGTCAAGCTAATTGGTGAATTCCACTGACAAGGCTGAACCCAAAAATATCCATCATATCACCACAGTTTTAGCAACACTGCATATCCATCTCACCCTTAGTCTACTCTCACCTCCTCCATGAACCAGCTCCTACCGATGCCCACTCTGAGACCCCTCACACCATGGAAGCATGGTGCTCTTCCTAATGGAGTGATTGAGCAGCCCTGTACTTCAGCCCTTTGGAAAACACACAGAATTATCTCCTGCTTCTTCCTTTGCTTCACATCACTAGCACAACTTCCAAAGGTAGAACACCACTCAGACTCTCTAGTACCTCTCAGCCCATCTTGTATTGTCATAAGCAGCAATGGCAGACATTGAAACAGCAGCAAGACACAGTGATTTCATAGAAATCCATCCTCCATGTGAACACTGGTGGGATCTCAACCCAAAGAGCAAGGAGCTGTCGCTCTGGAGGTGATTCACCCAAGAGCTGAGTCTTTGCATGGTTTGAGAAAGGTGTTTATAGCAAATCTGCACCGTGGAAATCTGCACTGTCATCTTCCACTGACCCTCTGAACATGTCCTGCCTGACCTGAAACTCCAGCCAGCAGCCTGGCCTGCACTGACATGGCACATGGCCACAGTCCCCGTGGTCAGCTTTGGGCTACTCTGAGACACAGAGTCTTCACATCTCACTGAACCATGTGCACCATGGGAAAAACAACCTCAAAGTTTTCTGCTGGTCTTACACCAGAAAAATCTCTTGGTACACTGGATGAGTGGACTCTTGGTATACTTCCACTTCCAGCAGATGGTGGACAGAAGGTGTCCCTTCCTAGCACATGTCTGTCTTCATAATGCCACAGCAAATACCAAGGATGCAACTCCCAGGAGGCTACAGAAACAGGGAAAGCAGCTCTCACACAATCCAGACATGAGACTTAATCTCATTTTCAAGCTTTCCACCTCAATTATCTTCAACAAAGAGAAACCAAGGCAGGTCACAACATCTGAAACTTTCTCCAGGGTTTCTTCACATTCTTCCTTTTCCATGTAATGAACCAGAAGGGTTGATACAGAAGAGTTCACCACTGCTGCACATCCAAGCCAAGCTACACAACAAGCCCTGCCTCTTCTTCCCCACAGCTTAAGTTCCACTTTGTAACCAAGTCACCTCTTCTGCTTTGCTGCTGTTCCAACATAAGCCCCTGCATCAAATGAAAACCATCACCTCCTGGTCACTGTTTCTGCTCTAAGAGGAAACCATCTGATGACTGGGGCTCAGTTGGATAGCTGCAGCCCTCAACCTTGGGGTGGAGATAGAAAACTGTCACTGCAAGGCAAATAAGGGATTCAAGACCTGGTCTGCCCAAATGTCAAGTTTTCAGTACTGACAGGTGATATTTCTGACTTTCCTTCAATGCCACCTCGATCTAACAAGCTACATATGACACTGGGTACTTCCACAGCCTCTCAGATCTGAACACTTAACTGCAAGGTCTTCTCTTCCTCCACCCAATCAAGTTACCGCTGTTGGGACTGCACCACGCATTGCTCCACAAACACGCACAGAGAAGCTGGAACAAGAGCAGGTCCTTTGCTGCAGGCACGCTCACAAGCAATATGTTCACTCTCCTCTCCAAAGCAGGCTGTGATTTGAAAACAGCAGCAGTGCCAGCTCCAGCAAATGAGCCTTGGTGTGGTAACCACATCTCATCATCAAACCCTTCCCTTCACCAGAATCTCTTGCTTTCATCTCTCCTTTGTCTGGGCTGATGGCTCCAGAACTCCGTAGCCCTCCTTTACCTCTCCCGTGCAACACACAACTTTTTTTGTCACCAATGTCTCTGCTGATTTTCAAAAGCTTTTCCTCAAGACCTGCATGACTTTTGCACAAATACCTCCCATGTATTGTTTTTTGACTTTAACTTTTCTCCCTTTGAATCAACTCACCATTTTCCTCTGACCATAATTTGGCCAAATGAAATAGAAAGTTGAAGGCTATCAGACTTGTGGTGAGGAGGAAAGCAGAGCAGGACAACAGATGCAGCATGCTCTTGTCTTGCTTTACTTTCCATCCAGCCCAAAAGACAGCCTTCCCTCATTAGCACTCAATGCAGGTGAAAACCTAGGGCTTTAATATTAAAGCAGCTAGAAAACATCCACTCTGGACCTGTTGGAACTTGCCCAGAATCACTGCTAAGCTCTTTCTCTCTCTGAGAAGCTCTTTCACTCATAAGCCTCTAACTCTTGATCTGGGCTAATAATGTTCAATATGAAACCTCTCCAATCCCATTTGAAAACTTAAATACTTGATATTTAAGAGATTTCTCCACTCCATTAGAAACATAACAGCTTAAAGGATACCATCCTGCTGCCATCACAGAACAGGCTACCTACTTCTCTGCCACTCACACCCAAGCCCCAAGGGTTTCTGTTCGTCTGAAAAGTGCTGTAGCTGTTCTGGTCAAGTTTTACCAGGACTGTCTCAGGTCATATGCTACAGTCATTCCACATCGCCCCTGCTGCCGTGTCCAGGCCTCAGCATCTCGATTCCCAGTCGTACCAGGACCACTAGAGAGGCATCAGGCTAGCAAGGGCCTAGGGGAGGGCCTGTTCACAAAGGCCTTTAGTGATAGGACAAGGGGTAATGGATTTAAATTAGGGAAGAGCAGGTTTAGATTGGATATTAGGAAAAAGTTCCTTACCATGAGGGTAGTGGAACATTGGAACAGGTTGCCCAGGGAGGTGGTTGAGGCCCCGTCCCTGGAGGTGTTCAAGGTGAGGCTGGACAGGGTGCTTGGCAACCTGTTTAGTTAGAGATGTGTCTATTCACTGTAGGGGAGTTGGACTACATGACCTCTAGAGGTCCTTCCACCCCTGATAATTCTATGATTCTATGATTCCTCCAACAGGATTCATCCTTTCTTAAACACCGCTTAGACAGCGCTGAAAAGAGAGGTCTGGAGGAGTCTCCAAAGATTCTTTAAGCAAGGCAGAATCCTCCTCTGGAGATACTCAAAACCCATCTGGATGCATTTCTTTGTGTTCTGGTCTAGGGAATCCTGCTCTGGCAGGGGGGTTGGACTAGGTGATCTTTCAAGCTCCCTTCCAGCTCCTAACATTCTGTGATTCTGTGTGTCAATCCAGGGTGCTGCTGCCACTCCCTCACCTCCCACCACACCAGCTCAGTTATGCCAAGGAAGGATCTTGCTGTTTTGCTGCCTGCAAAGGGCAAGGGAACAGTGACCAGGAGGCCTCAGGGCTTCTCCAAGCCGAGGACACAGAGCATGTGCTGTGCAGAGCAGCACCAGTGCTGTGCACAGCTGGACACCTCATTCAAGCAGATGGAGCTGGCAACCCCAAGCTAAACACAGGCAGGCAAGGCTGTGAGTCTGAAACGCTCTGTGTAAATGTTGTAATGTTTTAAGGGACAAGCCATAATCTACAAACAATAGATCTGGTCACATTCCCAACTAGGCAAATTCCACCCTCCAGTCAAGATGGGACACCAGGCATCCAGTGCTCACTGACATGGAAACTCACTCTGCTGGAGAGGCACTGCCCGTGCAACCACAGCTCCCCAGGAACCTAACTCAGGAGCTGCATGCTGCAGCTGCTGGAAACAGTGCTAATTTCCTCCCAGTTTTGTTGAAACTCAAGATTATGGTGGCAGCTGGGTGCAAACCAGGAATTCAAAGCCTGGACTACAGTCAAGTCTGTGATCAGTCAGCAACAGGGCACGTTGGTGGATCCAACAGAGGGTGTCCATCACTGGGACAGCATCCCTGCCACAGGTTGACAACTTATCTAGCATAGTAACACATGGAATTCATAGAATGGTTAGAGTTGGAAAGGACCTCTAGAGGTCATCTAGTCCAAGCCCCCCCAAGCCTCCTGCTGTGAGCAGGGACATCTTCAACTAGATCAGGGTGCTCAGAGCCCTGTCCAAGCCGACCCGGAATGGTTCCAGTGATGAGCAAGTGTTTCCAGGGATGACACAAAAAATTCATCCTCATAAACAAAAAAACAAGATCAAAACAGTATCTTTAGGCATTGCCAATGCTATCCTACAAATCAGGGCAGCCCCTGCATCACCCACCAGAAGAATCACCAGCCCTTACAGCCTGTTAAAGTGAACCCATTTGTCTAAATGAAACATTAACTGCAGTGTGATACCAAGATAGGAGATGGCTTTTAATTACATATACAAAGGGTCTGTAACACTCCAGCTCTACTGCAAGTGCAGCTTGCTGAGAAAACAACTCTGATCAAAGCTTCCAGGGCCCTTCTGTAGACCATAAAAGAGAAAATCTAGTGAGCTTACTGAGTAGCTGCATAAATTGTCCTCAGGTCTTTATGCACAGGCCTCGTGAACTTCTAGCCAGAACACATTTCATTTGTGGCATTACCTTTTGTCTGATTTACATGCCTGTTGAACTTAAGAGAGGGAGGATTTTGCAGATGAAGCATACAAGACACACATACTCAAAAGCAGTCATTTTTACCAGGAACATCCAGTTCCAAATGACAGGTTTTGTGTTTCTGTACAAAGCATCTCTACAGAGACACACAGTATAAACAAATACATGCATATATATACACACACCTACACACACCTGTGTGTCTATCTACCTGAAGGTCATAAAGGTCCTAAGAAAAAGCTAATCCTCCAAGACTGTCTGTGGCATGAGGTCACCTCTACACTCAGCAGGTGAGTGCAGCAACAAGGCATTTTTGTTGTGCAACAAGAAGACTTCAAGCTTCTCGGCAAGCAGCACATACCTCTTAGTTTAAATATAACATCCACACAAAATGAACATGCCCAAGTGTTTTGCAACTCCCTTTGCCAATCAGAGAGCTCCCAGCACGTGACACAGACTGGAGCCTGGACACAGGTATGCCTATCACCTACCCAAGGCATAAACCACCTACCAGGGGCATCCAACACCTCATCTACAAAGATGCCACTCCTGTATCTCCTGCCTCCAACTGCTATCATCGCCTCCAGTGGACAAGTTTCCTCTGCTAGCTCCTGCCTGCTCTCAATATATCTAAAGAACCCTTTGATGTCAAAATATTCTTAGCAATTAGATCTTCTCTATTGCTTTTGCCTTCCTAATTATCCTTTTAACTGCCTTCTGCTTATTTTAATGGATCTTCCTATCCTCCTCCTTACCAGACTGTTTATACTCTTTAAAAGCCTACTGCTTACTGCTTCTAATACTGTTTACATCTTCACTTAGCCACCTCAGCTCAGTCACTGCTTTTTGCCTGATTTCAGAGTTAACCAGAGGAAATTTCCTCTCTGATCTCTACAGCAGCTCACAAGTACCTCCTGTTTTTTCTACAATACACTTTCCTTGTACCTGGGAGAGGGAATGAAGCCTCCTCTAGACCATGAAGCACTCCAACAAAAATCCATATTCTTCTCTACTGCTTTCACCACCTTTCTCTCCACTGCTCTCCAATTGCTTCTGCACTAGGAATATTAAGCAGATTATTAATGACTGTGTCCCATGTGTGCCCTAACTACCTTATTCATTATCACTTCCTGCCTGAAAAAAGTAAACAAATAGCCTTCTGTGCTCCATGTTACAGGAGATTACCTACAAATTCCATTAGTTATATCTCTACTAGGGGGAAAAACACAGTTGCAAGTACTTTGGTTTTATGCAAGCTTTATGGCAGGGTGTGCACGTGCACATGCAGTGGTCCAAGGTTTTGGAGCATCCCTTAGGGTCTGGACATCAGAGTGATTTAAAGTCCATTCAGCAGGAGCAAGAGAGTATATTAAAGGGAGGCTCATTCAGTATTTTCCCTATTCCTTATAATCCTTCCCTAACCATCTGCTACTGGACACTGGGAAACAGGATACCAAAAGCAAGAGACAGAAAGTGAGATCTGTTCAAACCACAGAACAGCCATTCTTTAGGCCATAACAGCATTTCTCCCCTGTCCAACTGCTAAGCTCTGCCAGAAAACTCTGGAACACATATTCCATAGATGCAGAGAATAAGCAACAGCGTTGAGATATGCAGGGACCACAGTCTCCCTGGGCAGTTTGCTCCAAGAGCCAATCTCCCTGTTCAAATTTTCCACCTCCTACTCTTAAAAATATTTTCACATCTTCATTTTGTCAACTGAATGTTTGGTTCCAGCTTCCAGGTATTGTTTCTTGCTATGCACTTTGCTACCACAAAGGGCTCTGGTACCTGCTTTTTTTTTTCCTTTTTTTTAAACCCATGGAGAACTGGCTCCACAAAGATTAAAATCAACAAGGGAGATGTATTTTTTTTCAGGCTCTTATTGTCAGGGAGAGTTTCCCAAAATATGCTGAACCTCCCCAAATGTTTAGGAACAAATACCAACAAGTACTTCCTTTGACTCCTTGATTCGCTTCACCCACATGATCTGTGTCTTCTCCAGCTTTTCAAGGTCTCCTAAAAACATGAGAGAACTGAAAATGAGGATATTGTATCAAAGTATAAGCAATGGGAGAAGACAGAATAGCAGTTCTCACATAGCTCTCCTGCACATCCCTGGTTTCCATCACCCCATTCCCACAGACCCAGTGTCATTGCTCATGCTGCAGCAGTTGTCCCTTCCCCACCACAAAGCCTAGTCTGGCATCTCTGCCCCTTCTCTGGATCCTCCATCCCCAAAAACTCCCTCCAGCTCTCACCTCCAGATGAACAAATACTCTCACTGACCTCACTGAAGTTCATGCAGTGGAGACTTAACCAATAACCTAAACCCCTTTGAGCAGTTACACTCCCTCCTTACCTTCTTTCCACCAGCCCTTTGGTCATCTGCAAGCACAACCACTACTCGTCAGTGCTGTGGGGCTGGACCCCGTGGGGCCACTGGTGATCTATGTGCTCATCTGAGATCCCCTTCACAACCTGTTTCCCACCTGCTTGATGCTACCAGAGGCTCTTTTGGTGCATGGCACCTGAACAGACATTTTGCCAGCTCAGCAAACGACACAACCTCCATCCCTTCTGCCAAAGAACAAATTCACGCTGCTATTCCCCTCACCTCTTCTCTACGCTGTGCCTCTCTCTTTGGCCTTGCCAGTCCTCATCCCCATGCTGATCTCAGGCTGGGGCAGTGCAACAGCAGCACTCAATGTTTTTCTGGAATATTCTCACTATAGCCAACTCTTACTGGATTGAAAAAAAAAAAAAAAGCAGAAACCCAAGAGCCAGACCCTGCAGGAATCCCCAGTGAGCAGCATCCACATGTGGAAAACATTCCCACCTCTGAGGCTCTGCTCAACACCCACCTGGTTAGTGCTGGCCCTGGAAGCTCCCCTGCACATGGGCTGTGAGTGTGTCATCCCTCTGCCTTATAAATAGGGAACAGCAATATTTATTAAACATGTCTAGTTTTTCTGCTTTATTATGCATTTTACCTCTCCTCAGCTGTGATAAGTCTACACAAACCATTATTAGAATTTCTTTTGTTCCCAATACAAATACTTTCTTACTGTTCTTTGCACTGACAGCCTCAGATTTTTTTCCCTTGTGTTTTTAACTTCCTTTATCAATTTTCTGCACTTGATAACTTCTAACTCAAGGATAACTGTCATCTCTTCCTCTTATTATTCCTTTTTTTTCTCTTCTCTTTTTCTTTTTAATTCTCACCAGTACAGCACTGCCAGATTCATGCCCAAGCTCAGCCTGCTCGTGTGACAGGGTGGTCAGTGGAGAGGGGAGCTCAGGGTCACAGAATCACTTTGGTTGGAAGAGACTAAGATGATCAAGTCCAACCATTAACCAGCACTGCCAGTCACCACTAAACCATTCCCCTCAGCACCACACCTCCACAGCTTTCCAATCCCTCCGGGATGGGGACTCCACCACTGCCCTGGGCAGCCTGGGCCTGGCCTTGACAACCTTCTTGGAGAAGAAATTGTTCCTAATGTCCAACTTGAACCTCCCCTGGTGCAACTTAAGGCTGTTTCCTCTTGTCCTCTCACTTGTTCCTTAGGAGAAGAGACCAATCCCCACCTGGCTCCAGCCTCCTTTCAGGGAGTTGGAAAGAGTGAGAAGGTCTCCTCTGAGCCTCCTCTTCTCCAGACTGAACAACCCCAGTTCCCACAGCTGCTCCTCACAACGCTTGTGCTCTAGACCCTTCACCTCCTCCACTGCCCTTCTCTGGACACACTCCAGCACCTCAGTGTCCTTCTTGGAGTGAGGAGCCCAAAACTGAACCCAGTATTCAAGGTGTGCTCTCCCCAGTGACCAGCCCAGGAGGACAATCAGGAGGACAATCCCTGCCCTAGTCCTGCTGCCACACCAGTGCTGATCCAAGCCACGATGCTGTTGGCCTTCTTGGCCACCTGGGCACACTGCTGGTTCATCTTCAGCTGCTGTCAACCTGCACCCCCAGGTCCTTTTCTATCTGGCAGCTTCTCAGCCACTCTGCCCCAAGCCTGGAGCATTCACAGGATTGTTGTGACCCAAGTGCAGGACCCAGCGCTGGGCCCTGTTGTGTCCTGCATGATGCAAGCTGCATCCTAGTTTTAGACCAATTTTAAACCCAGACTATGATTCCCATTTCATGGTAGCAGCCATCATTTGCTTAAAAGAATCCATGCATGACAGAGAAGGCAACAGATCCTGAAAAAGTAAAACTCAAGACCCACACAGTGCTTCTGTGAAATCCCACAAGGACCTGCCTGCATGGCCAGGCAGGTTAAGAGGGTTGCAAGGTGTGATCTGAAGGAGAGTTTATGATACAGGGACAGAGCCCCTACAAGAAAGCCAGATGCCACCAAACCAAAATGAAAACAGATGCTAGCATATAAAAGCTTACTTAAATTAAAGCCTGAGAAAATCAAAGAAGGGTAGGAGAACTACCTTCACATAACCAGGTTATGTGAAGCATTTTCTGTTGATGAGGTCATAAATGTACTGTATCCCTGAAAAACCTGACAAAAACTCAGGTAGGAAACAAAAGACTGAAGGCACTCCAGTCCATACCCAAATTATGCAGGAATGATGGACAGAGAAGCAAAGTGCTTCTATTAATTCAACATGATTATTATGCCAGTGGGCAGCAGACAACCCTTATGGACTGGAAGCCCTTCCAAGGCTATGGCAGAGCACACACCAGTGAGCTAAGAAGGATGTTCAATGTGTCAAGATATAGCAGAGATGCTGCAGGCCTCTGCCAGGGTGGAAAATACAGTGTCAGCAACAGGAGAATACAGTTCATCCCACAAACACCTGCAAATGTGGAGCTAGGTCTGATGCTGAAAAGATGCTCTAGGTCCCACCTAGGTCTCCCCACAGGGCACATCAGGGAATGCAGCCAGCCCTGAGTCCTGCTCCTCTGTCCATGGACAATGAGCCCTGGCACAAGCAGGAGGACACCAGGCACTGTCCAGGTGGAGGTACAGGCTCTGTGGAGCCCTTCAGCCCATCCTTAGCCCTGCTGCTCCTGTACCTTCTGGGGCTGGTGACATAAATGTGACTCAGGAGACAACCACCAAAGCCTAGCCCTGCTGTAAAGCCACCATGCAGCCAAAACCAGAAGCCTGCAGAACACAAAAAGCTTGGCAAATAAAGTCCATTATGCCAACACTTAACTAAAGCAAAAGGTACTTCATCTGGAAAATGTGTCCTAAGAGTGTTAATGGAGCAGCTAAAAGGGCTTGCAGGTGAGGTGGAGACCTTGGAGAAGATGGTTAGCACCAACCAAAGTAGGCTTGTTAGAGAAATAAGCACAGTTTAACAGCACAGTCAAAAAGGCCATTAGAAACAAAAAGACATCTCAGAAATAAAATCAAAATTAGGAGAAGGTAAATCAAGGAAGCTACACCTAAAGCCATAAAAAGCCAACCCAGAAAAAGATTTTGAGAAACTTTGTTGAGGGAAAAAAGCCTAAATTAAATTAAAAATAAAAATCAAACACAGAAGCATCAGAAGTCAGCCAGATTCTGGTATAAATCAAGCACTGAAAAAAAGATAAAACCACAAGGTAAAAATTCAGCCTCTTTGCAGCAATGCTCACTTGTGACAGGGCTCAGCAATTCCCTCCCTGGACTCTTCCTTCATCAGGAATGAGCTGAGCCTCTGCCTCAAAGTGCAAGGTCACCAGAAAAAGATGCAGACCTGTCTAGCAAAATTAACAGCAAAAACAATCTAGAGGATCAGGCAGTATCCATCCAAAAGTATGGAAGGCATTAAGCTATTAACATTACCCAACTACCACAAAAGCACTGCTATCAACCTCAGCTCCCAAGAATCAAACAGCACTGAATGTGATTCCACTGTTTCAGAAGAGCTACAGAAGAGACCAAGGAACTACAAACTGAAGAACTTCATTTTCGGAGCAGAGAAATTAACAGAAGCAGTAATTACAAAATCAAAAATAAAAATCAGTGTTTCCACAGGTAAGAAACACCAGGAATCAACATGGCTTCTGCAGCCATAATCCTGAAGTATCAGGGCTCTTGCCATGAGTCAATGTGCAAACAGGAAAGTGTGAGTGAGCAGTGTAGGACACCAAAGTTTACCAAAACCCTTAGAGAAGCCTCCTCTAGCAAGGCTCTCAGAGCAAGTACACTCAGAAGAGCAAGTACACTCACAATACCTTCATAAGCACAGGATAAAGGAACAAGTCATCTCACTGATTAACAACTGATCTAAAGATGGGAAATGAAGGACAGAAAGATTCTGTTATCACTGTGGGATCCTACAGAAATCTGCTCCACTCACCCAGTAAGATCTGGAAAAAGTAATACACTGGAGAAAGAACAAGGACATCCACAATCAGAGTGTCTACACTAGACATCAGCATCCACAAATGCAATCAAGGAGATGCTGAGGGCACTTCTCCAGCAGCACAAGCTGGCCAGGAGGGCAACAACTGATGATAAGTAATGAAACCAAAAACATGCCAAGGCACAGAGCTGCATCCATAGCTGTGCACAGTTCTGGTGACCCCACTGAAAGCAATGGCAGAAATAAAAAGAAATAAAAAGAAGAAAGGAAGCAAAGCTGGACAACAAGGGTGATCCAGCAAGAGAAACTCCTGTGGTGTGTGCAGGGTGTCCATGAACAGCCCCAAGGTGCAACACCCCAAGGACGGGCATGGAGAGGGGAAATGCAGGACACCTGGCTGTTGCTTCCCAAAGCACAAACTAAACCCAAAAATAAACCCCACAAGCAAGAGAAAGCAAGTATTTTTCACACTCTTCTTTGCCTGAGTGAAGTGCAGATGCTGCAGTTACCCAACCGACTGCCTCGGCGGCTGGCGACAGCAGGCTGCTGGAGATCACACCCCCAGCGGCTGCAGCACCGCCGGGGGACAGGACACCAGAGGGCCCAGAGCTGCAGAGCAGAGCTGAGAACCAAACAGCTGGGTGCTACACCTGCTGCAGTGGAAAATAAAGCTAAATCATCTGTCCCACACCTGGAGTAACACAGGGCACAGGTATAAGACAGTTCCTGCCCTGCAGAGTTTGTTGGCAAGGCTACAGGCTCAGAAGAGTCTACAACCCTGTTGGCTTCTAGTTTATGTAGCTGCTTACCGCTCAACACTTGGGGATGGAGGAATGGCAACCAAAGCTGCTGACAGCTTCAGTGTCTCATATAAAAAGGCATTCCCCATAAGGGAGAGGGCCCAAAAAACATCTAGGGAGGGTAGGAGAAACCAACGACCTCAACCTGAGACAGCACAGGAGCAGGGAGCTCATGCAAAGGGACAGATCTGCAGCTGTGGCTTAGAGCAAAACCTCCTCTGCCTTGAAATAGAGAGAGGGAGCAACGCAGCAATGCAGAACACTAAGGGAAAATACTGGAGGAGGGATTCACAGAGGCATCCAAGAAGGGAAAAATGGTTATAATCCAATATCTCACCTTCCCCACAAAGAATTATAAATAGTTCTTGCACAGGAATTAGTAACAGAGGCAGTGTGGGCTAGGTCCTCAGCTTCCCTGGGGGATGCTCCTCAAGTCAACTTTGGGTCACATCTGAAACCCCCCAAATACTTCCAGAAAGAAAGAACAGTCCCAAATTCTTCCAGCGTACAGCTCACTGTGGTGTCTACTTGGAAAAATTTAACAAAAATAATGGGATAAAAAGTTTAACAGTTATGATGTCCAAAAAAAAAAACCCAACAAAAATGCTTCTGCAGTTTGCCTTTGAAAAATTTCCTGCTGCTTTTTTGGGATTGTGGGATCATTAAAATAGCTGAGCTGGGAACACCACTCACTTGGTTGGTTTTGCTAAGACAGAGCTCCTTCTGGGATGGAACAGAGAGGTTGGTTATGGGGAAAAAGGGCTTTTTGTGAGTAAAATGGATCCAACTGCTGATATGCATATAGACCCAATGATTATTTCTATAGCAAGCTATTATAAAGTGATCGCATTTAAATATTCAAAAAACCCAACAGAACACTTTGGCAGAGAAAAAAGCTAAAATGTATTAGTCCTGGTGCCAGAGTATTTCTAAATGAAAGCATGCACTAATGGAACACACTCCCTGTATCTACTGTGTGAGGCTCTCTTGCCATGGAGAGAGTTAAGGACAGGGGACAGGGTGTTTTGGAAACAACAGTGGCCAAACACTTGAAAATTGCATAAATCCAGAGGAGACAGATAATTTTTTTTTTTTGCTATTTTTGGGTGGAAGGAAGGAAGAGGCTTGAAAAATGTAAATATTCTAATGCCATTTTTCCTCCAGAATGATATTTTGCTCCTGAGGATATTCTCTTAACAAAGTGAAATCCTTCTGTCCTGCAGAGCCAAAGGCACAGGCTGAAGCATGGGACTTAGGTACCATTTTACTGACTGCAGTCAAAGCTGCTTGTGGGGACACTCAACCACAAGGCTGACTCCCTGCAAGACTGGGCCCTAAGTGAATTCCTAAGCAGAACAAAAATCAAAGCACTGCAGATTAAAAAAAAAAAAACAAAACAAAAAAAAAAACCCCACCACATCCTAGGAGGAAAAGTCAGGATACAAATGGAAAATTCCTTCCTGACTCCATGGATGCTAATTGCATACCTTATGCCAGGAGCTGAGTAGCATAAATTTCTACATATATATTTAATTAGGTTAATTTGTAAAACGTAGACATATGTCTGCCTAAAGTAGACAGGAACATCTCATTTTATACATTTTACATAGCACATAATGAACTACAATCACAAACACTCTTTGTGCTGGAGCAGGAAGGCCAAAGAGCTCTCCTTAAAAGGAGGCAAGCACAAACATCTCTGAGTCAGACAAACAAACATCCCCAAAGTGTCACTGCTATCTCCTCCACCTTATCAGAAACCAAAAGCAAATGGAGCACTCTTAGCAAATCTACTTTTTAGCAGCTAAAGCAACTTGGACTAAATTATCAAATTAAATTTTAGCAACTAAATCAATGGTGTAAGCCAAACAACTAAGGTTTCAGGAGAAGGCTCTCAGTTTTCTGCATTCTGGGGTAGTTTCTCTCATCTCCAAGTGCCACCTCTATTTCCACTGAGGATGCTCCACGGGACTCACGTCTACAGCCCTCTGACATCTGCCAGATGCTTCCAGGATGGGAACTGCTGCTGCCAGACCATGTGCAATACAACTTGGACCTTACAAACTTGCTCCAGATGTATTTTGCCTCCAGCCAATGCAATTCATTTGGATCCCTCTGTCTGTTCTATTTCTCACGGAGCATCCTCCCCAGCTCACAGCACAGTGGGTTCCCCTCCAAGGCTGCCTCTCTGTTAGTGTCCTAACAAACCCAACAGAGCAGAAACACTCATTCCAACTGCTGTTATCACCAACCAGCCAAATTTATAGGCCTCTAAAGCTAGATAAGAAGGCAAAACTATCCCTCCCCCAGAGTTAATGTGTAGTGTGCCTCAGTGGCGTTAACCATAACCAGATAGCTGAAGCCACATGCCCCAAAGCAGCCTAAACATAACACACCTAGGGACAGTCTACCTGGTGTTCAATTACTGCATCTTTCACTGGCAAAAAGTTCCATCCCCAGCTCTGCCAGCCTGCACCAGTCCCACCAGCTTTTGCCCACAAACAAGCACCCACCCAGCAACCCCAGGGCCGTCAACTGCTAGGTCCCAACTGTGTCCCTGTGTCGCTGCCACCACTATCGTCCCCGATGGACTTGAGCATCTCAACAGCCCCACATGGGCTCCTGTTGATGCCATCATCTGATTGCAAAGAGAAATCCCACTGATACCCAAAGGGATTTTCAGATCCCCTTTGCCACCAGCCTGATCCAACTCCAGCCATGCCTCCCTGCAGAGCTGTCAAAAATGCACACAAAAATTCAAAAAGGTATTTTGCTCCCAGCTAATAATCACCCAGTGTCCTTACAAACCTCCCTTCCCACCCTCAGAATCACAAATCTCACCAATGCCAATGAAAGCTCTGGATGTGCAGCCCACAGCCTAAAGCCCACCAGACATGGAGTGAGAGGTTTACACCCAGAAAGTAGTAGCTGTTCCTGGGTTTCAAGCTAGGGACCTTCTGAGGCTGTCTGCAGGCTGTTCACCAGGATGCTGTCAGCTCTGTTTCCAATCTACATCCACCAGTCTGCAGACTCACTATGAGGAATTGTACAAATCTGCTAGAAGAGGGTGTCATTCACCCTCCTCTCAGGTAGCTGAGGAACTAGAATAGTAATAAAAAAAAACTCACCAAAATTCAGACAGCCCAATTTCAACCATGCACCCCAAGGGCTCCACAGTGCCCCGAGCCCTGGCCACAGACCACAGCCACATTCTGCTCCCAGTGGGGTCAACCCACATTGCTTCAGGTTTTCCTCCAGGTTCCCCTCCTGGCTCTCCTGCACTGGCAGAGCTGTTGGCTTTGGTTGCAGAGTCTTGAAAACTGAGGTTTAATACTTCTAAAAATAGGTCTAAAGCAATTAAACACTTGTGCTAAAATTGTTCTCAGCATACTGGAAGCAGAACCTAAATGACAGGCCTTCAGCACAAGCACACCCAGCTTCTTCTGAAAACACACTTCTGCTGCTATTTTCGGGCAGGAAAGGATACCTACACCCACAGGGAGTGAAAAATGAACTGTCAAAAAATGACTGGCTGCCTGAGTGTATCCAGTAAAATGAAATCACAACAAGTGTTAAAACTTGAAGACCCTGAAAACACGGTGGTGCCATCAAGGCACCAGCACTGGCTCGTGACCACATTTGTCCCATCAGAGCTGTTGACTGAGATCCTTGGAAAGGCCTGACAAACATGGCTGTTCTCACTTCTATCAGCTGCTGAGATACTGAACCTCCTCTGATAACATCCCTCATTTCTACACCAGGACACTGTTGGCTCACTGAGCTCCTGGGACACCTGGCCCAAGTGTTGCTGAGCCCTGTGCCAGAACAGACCCAGCAGCACCCCAGACCCACTGGAGATCTGCACTCTCCATCCACGAGTCTCTTGGGCATGTCCATATGTACACACAGGCACCTACCCCTCCCACACAGGATGACTCCTGCACACCTCTGGCAGCCCCCAGCCCCTGCTCCACACGCTGATGTTCCCACTGCCCTGTGTCAGTCTGTTACCAGCACAGCCAATATCTACAGTTGCTGCTTCTTCACCTCCAGCCTTATTTTTCATCTTACACCAGCCAACTATAGATGTGAAACAAAGAGGAGTGCTGGAAACTACTTTGCCTGTGGAATTAAACCTTTGCAGGTACAGTTTACCAGCTGAAGCTTTCCAAGCACACTCTTCAGAGTGCCTTGGCCATGCAGGGGAGAGAAATAAAGACAGAGGAATAACGCTCCCAAGACCTAGCACAGCAGAGGAATAGGTATGGTGACACTAGTTCCACCACTGAGAAGCATCACACATGACCATCCCAGCCCTTTGCATGTGAACAGCTATGGGGGTGTGCAGAGCCCCCTCCTGCTAGGCTGAACCAGAGCTCTCCAATTTCACCCCAAATGGGCCACAGGACCTCCAGCTTCCTTGGAGGCAGCACAACTCAATCAACCACAAGTCTCATCACCTGTCAGGAGCCTGAAACTCTGCCCTGACCTCCTCCAAGAGTCCCTCAGGCCCATCCACGCCCATGGAGGCACAAGCACAGGAGTTTGGCTGGTTCAAGCTCCCTGGGGAAGGTACAACATGCCCTGTGTGCCCCCCACTGCCTCCACTCCCCACAGCATCCCAGCCAGAGCAAAGGCTTCCAGTGCATCCAGACTCTGTTGTCTGAACCTGAGCTAACTGCTGCTCAATTGCCAAAAACATCTGAGCACAAAACCTCTTCTCTAAGGGTACCACGGTGGCTTAAGCAGTGGCACAGAGTCTAATCTGTTACTATCTACATAACTCCTACCCTCAATGTGGGTCCTTACCCAAATACACCTCTCTGAACAAGAAACTTCTTTGCAGTTGCACTATCAAAGAGTAGGGAGCAGGATTTTCTCTACTTAACCTCTTTTTCTGCCACATCTTAACACAGCTCACTTTGGGAGCAATAAACAGACTCAAAGAGGTAAAACCCAAGTAGCTCTGAAGAGCCATCATGCAGCTTGCCCAGGACCTCCACGAGCATTTACACACTCAGTCATGTCAGTGTATGAAACCTGCAATACCCATGCCCATCATTTTGGTATCCAACCAGCACACGCATATTTCAGAGTCCAGCAAAGCAGTTTCTGTGTGGGAAGAGCCCAGCCTACAGACTCCAGCCCAAAAGCAGGACCAATGCTCACACTCAACCCCACACACCACAGCAGTCCCATAAATGGCAACAAGAGCTCTCAACAGGAGACAGCAAGTAAGACCCAGGACTGTGGGAGAACAGATCCAAGGTCTAAATATTCAACATCAATGGAAAGCAACCTTGCCTTCATAAACCTCTGTCCACGGCGTGAAGCATGGCAGCTACCACTGTCTCCAGCATGCGCCTGTCTTCGGAAGGGACCTTCTCCACAGGAAGGACGTGTTCTCCAGCCCTTCCCCTTTTCCATAGAAGGCACATGTGTAGCAATGTCTCCTACACCCCATGACTCACCTGAACATACAGCAGCTACAAGTGCATCTTAGCTTCCCCAAGACAAAGTGGGGATGGGAGGCACCAAAGGCTGCTCCAGCCAGAACCAACCTCACTGCTGCGGCCACAGGCTTTGTGGAGAACCAGCTGTCACTGAAGCCACCCATCAACCTCATCTGCTGCCTAGTAGTTATGATTATTAAGTTTTGCATTCTCTTGGTTAGTGAAAAGCTGTATGTTCTATATTATACTGCATGTTATATATGACACTGTAGGTTACTTAAGTTCTCTATTACAATATATGTTATATTATAGGTTATATTCTTTTCCACCCCAACGTCACCCGACTCCCACTGTCACCAGAGCTAACCAAGGCAAGCAGGAGCCTTGTGCCATCCCCCTCCCACGCAGGGCATGTAACCAACCCCTTCACCACACACCACGTGCCAGTGCCTTCCAGATCCCTCTTCCCACTCCTGGTGCCACGGCTTTACAAATTCAGCTCTCACATGACGGCCAAGAAGGCAGAGCTGCTGTGCCAAGTGGCACCAGAGCCATGTGCCACTGATGACAGACACATCACTAATGGTTATTTTTCATATCCTATCCACGGTAAACAGCATCATTCATTTCTATTCCCCTGCTCCAGACAAATCAATGATTGTTAATGCAAAGTCAACACGTCCAGATGTAGTTTGCATACTAGTTAACCACTAAATTGGCACCACATAGTACAAAATAATCAAGAGACATTCAAGGAACCAAACAAAAGCAAAAAGGAGGCAGATGACTAGCAATTAATCCATAAAAGACCTTTAAAAATTAGAAACTTCTTCCTCAGAAAACACAGTATGGCCAAACTGAATCCAGAAATGTGAACTTCTAAATATACCTAACGCTAAATGCTCAGAAATTACAACAAGTATTTCCCATTGCCATTTACTCTTAACTCTACCCTTACCAAAGAGCAACCACAGCCCACAGCTGCACTCGCAGCCCCTGCCCAGGCACCCACTCCCCTCACTCTCTCCTTTCCCTCCTCACTTGGCACATTAAAGACAAACAGGGTCTAACCCTGCCAAGGCCTCCTCTGACCCAAGTCCTGTTCATGGGCAGCTCCCTACAACTGCAGGACTAACCCTGTCCACAGCCCTCGGCACAATTAGCACACAAGTAATTGCTTATGTGGATCCAATCAGGAACTGGAACACCCCCCAAACCCTTCTGCACATGCAATCCCCTTTTGGGATGTGCTGAGTCCCACAGGAGCTACCTGGGCTGGGAGACACGCTGCCCTGCACAGGTAACACCTGCACCATGCCAATTCCAAAATCCAAGTGCTGCCCTGAGATGCTCAGCTCAACTTACAATGCCAGGGACCCTCAAAGGTCTAATTCCCCACTCCACTCACCCCCTCAGAGCCAGTGTGACCCTGGAGGGAGCTGTGCCCAGAGGACCTAACCCATGGGGAGATGGGCCATGGGGAGATGGGCCATAGCGAGATGCGCCATGGGGAGATGCGCCATGGGGAGCTGTGCCGTGGGGAGCTGTGCCGTGGGGAGATGCACCACAGGGAGCTGTGCCATGAGGAGATGCACACGGGGAGAATGGGGAGCTGTGCCATGGGGAGCTGTGCCATCAGGAGATGCACATGGGGAGCTGTCCATGGGGTGATGCAACATGGGGAGCTGCGCCATGGGGAGCTGCGCCATGGGGAGATGCACATGGGGAGATGCACCATGGGGAGATGCACCATGGGGAGCAGTGCTGTGGGGAGCTGGGCCATGGGGACCAGCAGGAGCAGCCCAGCAGCCAGCACTGGGGACCGAGCCCCATCATGCCACGATTAGGAAGATCTAAACCTTCCAACAGGCATGGCATCCAAGCAAGTGGGCACAAATCCTGCATCCATACAGCAGGTTTCAAACCTCCCTCTCAGAAGAAAAAAAATAATAATTTAATTTAATCTAATTCTTGGCTCACTAATTTCACTACTGCACTTGCATAATTGCAAACTTGCCTGTGCACTGCCAGGGCCACGTGACTGCACCCTGGACTGAACTGCTCACAGCGTTGCAGTACGGCAGGGAGAGATAGTTAAATGATTCTGGAGTTAGGAGAACAGTCTCCTAAGGTTTTATATGGCATTTGTGTAAATATTATCTACTACTTTAATAATATTATGTCTGTTTTCATCCATGGATGAAAATATGTCTGTTTTCATCCTCGCTGAGGATGAGGCACTTGAAATTTTTCTTTCTCTCTTTTTTAAATACATCTCAGTTATGTCATAAGAAATCTTGATACTGCTCTGTAGGGCTCCCTTCCTCCCCTTCCTCCCTCCTGCAGGCAGCAATTTTTTAAATTATAAATATTGATCAAGTTTCTAGAAAAAAAATTAAAAGAGGGAAAAAAAGGAAAATAATGTTTTAAAAAAATTTTGAAAATAGGAAAAAAAAATCAATTTGAAAGCAAGACTGCAATGAAAAATCATGAGCAATTTTCCAAGCAGGAGCAGGCTTCTCCAGGAAGGACACAGACACACAGAAAGGTTCGATTTAGAAATCCATGACAAGCTGGAGCACAGCTTTTCCTCGCCGGTGGAACACAGGCTGGCAGCTGCTGTTTAAAAGAAACTGATCTGGAGAGAGTTAAAGCTGGCAAAGGTTGCAGTGCACACACCTACAGCATGACAGCATCCCCCAAGGTGCAGCCCAGGACCGTGGCAGAGCATTTCCACCTCTGCAGAGCAGACCTGCAAGGTGCAGACTGGCTGCCAGCAGCCACACTAAATCCACTTTACTCCCACAACAGCTGAAAACAGGTTAAAACAGGCACTAGCTAGGGCCTTCCAAGTTTCAATTCCTCTATTTTAGGATAGCTTGATAAACTTTAAAGATCTGTCTGTACAATGTTCTCATCGTGACCTGAAACTGACCATATGTCATTATTTGTCATTAACATGCAGCAGCCATCACCGTGTCCCCCCCAGCCCCAAAGCACAGCCATGGTTTTGCTCCTCAAACCTCAGGGGGAGGGTTTGGGGCTGGGCAGAGAAAAAGCAACATCACAAAATCTGCACTGGGAAAAAATGTATGAAACCTTCAAGAATCCCCCAAAATTGCAGCTGAATAGTTTCCTTGGGTATAATCACAGAGGAAGGGAAAGTTACGGGGTGCAGCTCAAGGGAGGGAGTGCTTGGAGTCTAAGAATATGGAAAAGCCACCAGGGGTAAAACTTCCTGGCTGAAACCATGAGTGAAATCTTCTCTGGGACTCTTTAATCCAATCTGGGGCATTCTGTGGAGTTTTGACCCATGTGTGCCACCCNACCCCAAAGCCTTAACTTGGCAGAGCTGGGAAATTCAGATTTACAAATTCATTCCGGATTTCAATTTCAATTTTGGGGTAGGATTGGTGGGCTCAGAGGTGGCTGCTGAGCAGCTCCAGGAACTCCCCTTGCACTTCCAAATTTCAAAATGCCTTTTTCAAAAAAAAAAAAAAAAAAAAAAAAAAAACGAGCGGTGGGAGCCCCCCATTTTTCTTTTTNACAGCCATGGTTTTGCTCCTCAAACCTCAGGGGGAGGGTTTGGGGCTGGGCAGAGAAAAAGCAACATCACAAAATCTGCACTGGGAAAAAATGTATGAAACCTTCAAGAATCCCCCAAAATTGCAGCTGAATAGTTTCCTTGGGTATAATCACAGAGGAAGGGAAAGTTACGGGGTGCAGCTCAAGGGAGGGAGTGCTTGGAGTCTAAGAATATGGAAAAGCCACCAGGGGTAAAACTTCCTGGCTGAAACCATGAGTGAAATCTTCTCTGGGACTCTTTAATCCAATCTGGGGCGTTCTGTGGAGTTTTGACCCATGTGTGCCACCCTGCTCTGCCTGCCCCTGGCATCGCCTCAGCAGCGGCTAAAAAAGAGCTCCAGGAAGAGGGTGGGTCCATTCTAGGGGGGCTGGGGAGGGGGAAAAATGCAAAAATACAAATATGAAGTTGACATTTCAGAGGATTTTCTCCTCCACCCAAGAATTATCCTGCTTTGCAAATTTTCTTCCATTTCCCCCCCCCACAAGCAACCCCACATGTGAAATAAAGGGGA